>JASANE010023772.1:0-77343 GCA_030248225.1 Trileptium ribeirensis | reverse complement strand
TGTCACAGTGTGAATTTTCCCCCAGTGTGGATTTTCCCCCCGGAAAATCTGCACTAGTTTGAATTTTCCCCCGGAAACCCACCTTCTGTAGCACCAAATAACAAAGCTTAAAAATATGACACTGGAACATTTAAAAAAGCAAAAAAAAACAGGTAAAAAGTACAGTGCACAGTAAAAATACAGGACTAAAACGTTCTGACTCAACTAATATCGACTCGACTAATATGGGGCAACACGAGATTCGAACACATCCAGTCCCAAGGGCTTCCTTAAACTCGCTTCACCGACTTCACAATGTCATAGTGGACCTGTCCCGTATGCTTGATGTAGATCCCAAAGGGCTTTTTGACTCTTTTCCGAAGGCAGAACTCCGGAAAATCTGCCATCGTTCCGTTCCTGACTGCTCAGCCGTGTAGATATAAATATTTGTTTCCAACAGAGCAGCTGTTGCTAAAACTTCAGCCTCGGTAGCCCAGACAAGATAGTCCCTCATCTCACCGATGTGCTTAGCGGTATTTTCCTCAAAATAGTTAGTAATTTTGTCGCTAATGCTAGTAGACATGTACTGCACCACACTGTCCCGGATTTCGCGGTGAGCCTCCTGTGATCCGGTGACACTAAAGCTTATAGCGCGGAAGAAGCAGTTGTTATCCGGCGCCATAACCTCTACCTTTTCTGGTTCGGACAATGGCGCATCGCGTTGACGATAGTACGGCTTTTGTCGAATCTGGATCCCGAGCTGCGCTGCGGCATCTGTTTGCCAACCTGAAGTGACCGGATTGAAGACAAAACACGTCGGCGGCTTGTCTGCGTTGACTGCAGTCGCTGAAGCGCGCTTGACAAATCTTTTTAGAAGGCCCGTTGAATAAGCATTAGATAGAACCGCTTTCGTTTTAGTGTTTTGGAGTCGAACACGATTCTTGGGAAGTAGTTCTGTCGCCCAGAAAGGTCCCTGCCAGGCTTTTTCCATCTTTGATCCTTTTCGACCCGCTTTCCTCGCGTTAAAAAGCAACACACTGTCCCCAACGCTTATAGCCGTCGTTTTCTTCCTCCGCTGTTCATGCGTCTGTTTCATCTTTTCTTGTGCTTTGCAAATGTTATCCTTGGCTTTCGACTTCAAGATTTCCCTAGCAACTGCCATCCTGTTCAGGGACAGTTCAGCATTCTCCAGCCGAGCGTGACTGGCGTTGACATCGTCCGGACGTTTAAAGTATTCGGAGCGCCCATACATCAGCTCGAACGGTTTGATCTTTGTCGCAGACTGAGGAGTGCAGCGATAGCTGAACAGAGCTTCCAATAGAAAGTTATCCCATGAGCGAGGATCGCCGTCGCCGATGATTTTCAAAAGGGTTTTCTTGAGTGTTTGGTTGTAGCGCTCTACTAAACCTTGAGACTCCGGGTGATAGCTGGAAGAGACCCTTCGCTCTATCTGGTTCATTTCAAATAATGCATCCAGCGCGGCGTTAACAAACTCACGTCCCTGATCTGAGGATATAACAGCTGGGAAGCCTTTATCCAAAAATATTCGGTACAAAGCTGTACCTACGGCTCTTGCGCTTTTATCGGGCACGGCAACAGCTTCCGGCCATTTCGAAAGAAGGTCGACGACAACAAGTATCAAACTGTTGCCGGATAGTGACAGCGGCATCGACACTGGGTCTATTTCAAGATGGTACCAGGTGGTGCAACCGGTAGCGGATGAAGTGGGGCCTCCACTTTATCAAAGCCCCGCGGATCGACCATTTGACAACGTTCGCACGATCTTACATATTGATCAACTTCTTTGGTCATATTATCCCAATAATGTGTCTCGAAAATGACGTTATACGTCCTATCTCGACCGAAATGCCCCCTGCTGTCGTGACTGTTCTTCAACAGTGTTTCACGTTCTTCCATCTTTGGGTATATTTTAAGTTGGTGTCCAACCATTATTTTCAAGATACCATCCTCTATCTTAAAGCGACGAGCCCTAGACCGCAGCTTTCGTTTCCTGGCCTTAGCCGAAGCATTATCGAGACCAGCCCACGAGTGGGGGTACTGCATTTTAGTTAGGTAGTTAAAAATATCATTGTAATCCGACATCCTTAAGTTTCTGAAACAAATAATGGAAATATATATTATACAGCAACATGGGGGAAAATTCAAACTAGTGCAGATTTTCCGGGGGGAAAATTCAAACTATTGCAGATTTTCCGGGGGAAAATCCACACTGGGGGAAAATTCACACTGTGACACCGGCCCAGGCGGCAAATATAGAATAAGCCAATACATGGATCACATCGGGTTCACCAATATAACGTTATAATGTCGTTATCGTATTATACAACGACCATCACCATGCAGCAATATCTATACAGTACCACACACCAGCAGCCGATCACTAGCAGCTGATTTGAAATTGTTATCGATTGTATAAAATTGATATCTCTCGACTGTGCTAATTGTAGTGTATTGTTGAGGGCAATGACCATCTGCTGCATCATCCAAATAATTTTATTTTGCACAATAATCAACCGTACAAGGACACACTCGAAAACAAACTTGGCATTTCAGTTTATCTTTTGAAAAACAAAGAGTTAGTAAAACAGATTATACACTAAAACACAAACTCGCAGAACAATGTGAATAACAAAGATTGAAATTCGGTTTCAAAATAGATATAAAATTTTTGAGGAGTTACACAAATAAACACTCAATATTCAACAGGTAAACACGCATTGATACATATACATATAACCGACGCGTAACTCATCACCATAGGTGGGGAGGGGGGTAAGAGCAGCATTTTTCTTCTACTGACAGATAGCTCCATGTATGAACTATATACTAGGCCTAAACCTAAGGCGTCGGCTACTGCCGCAAACCCCCCGCTCTTTTTCTAGCAACATAACGTCTGACTCCTAAAGCTGACATAGCTCAAGCTAACAAAATATAACAAAAGGGGTGTTGATAAACCAAGCGGTTCAGAAATTAGTATTCTTTAGTCGCTATCTAGAGTTCTGGATTCAGTTCTGCAAAAATTCGTACATGAATTATACTGACGGGGTCTACTGTACAAAATCATTTGCAATGTGTTTAAATATTGGCATATGGCCAATTGATGCACGATAAATTACTATTCATTAACCTTATGTGAGAGAACAATATCAGTATCAAACATGTTAAACAGAACGGCGGTCGTTGAATAAATCCTAAACGTTTAAATATAGAACCGCTTGATCAAAGCAAAACTTCTGATAAACTATGTCAATTCTATCTCAGTTTGTGCTTATACTTGAAAAACTCCTCAGGGAATATTAAAACCATGTTTTATTGCCATTGTACAATGTATATATATGATTGCCATTTATTTGGAAATTGCCTTTAATCATCAAAAAGAGATAAGCCATATTAGAATACTACAACGGGTTCTGAAATCGTAACATTATAATAAAACACATATCATTATATGAATACCAATTCTATAAACATTATTTTAAATATGTACTTTGGCAATTTGCGCCTTAACTTTTGATCATTTTATTTTGAAAGTATTTTACAATCGTTCATTTTTACACTAAAGAAGGTCCGGAATGACTGCTTTTTCAAAGATTGTCTTCAAATACGAAAGACCAATGTGAACATTTTAACTGTTGCTGCTTTACAGGGTTCTGAATACATCTGCAATTACGTTTTGAAAGAAAATCGGCAAAGGTATACCAGTACCTGCTATTCAACTAAAAATGAATTTTAAAAACTTGATGAGTTGATCACTTAGTGAAATGAGGTTGTCGTCAAGTCGATTACTAGCTGGTTCAGATATAACTTTGTTATGTTTAATGCTAGTAAATGTTTTGTGGCTTTCATTTGTAAACGCAAGTTGAAGTAATAGAACAGCGGGTCCTACAAAAGGATGTGCCGAGTTCCTGAAAATGAAACCTTTTTGTTGTGTTCATAGGCTTAGACAAAAGAAGCCTTAAGCGCACAAATCTATGGCTGTTGGTATAAGAATGTTTTAAGCTACGGACTATAGCAATTAGGAGATACTAGGCTCTTCCCAAACGTAGCCCTGGCTACATATATGATTGTTGCATAATAATGGTTAGACAGCAGCGGATATTATATGAAACATTAATCATACAACGACGTCACATAAACTTGCCACGATATCGTTCATCACTTGATTTGATAGTGCATGATCCGAAAGTAATGTTTTGAACACTTATATGATGCTGAATTACTGTTTTGGTCGTTGTTGAAATTGATTGATATTCTCTTGACAATCTACTATTTATCATTGTTTATATGATTATCTTTCCGTACAATAAAATCTAAAACAATATTATTGAGGTATTTCACTACATGTCAGTAATTTCTTGCGCATGTATCACAATACTAATTTTAAATTCTTAACTGTGTTTTATGGTGTGGTTTGGTGCAGGTTTAACCTAAAATCTCTGTGTTATACACAACAAAATCACAGTAAATTTCTATCAGGCACAGTTCCTTTAAGCAAAAATATTGCTGAATATTTGAGAAAGTTGCATATATTCGTCATTATATAAAGATATATGCTTAAAAGCTGATTCCACCTAGACAGAGGCCGATGTCAACAATTTTACCAACTATAGTTTTTACCACAGTGTTAATGAGGAGCAGCTTCACACCACCAACAAAGGATTTTAGGAATCATTCTATTTTCAAAGAATGCCACAACACCAGCAATGCGGAAGAACCAGGTTCACCCTGTTACAGTCGAAATATATGACGAAGAGCTCGTGTACCGTGTGCGATTATCAATTGAGACACTTCCATAATTGCGGTACACGATATGCAACTGTCGACAGAAAAATCTGATTTATATATGTGCTGCTTAAACCATATTACAATGCGTTAAGCCGGCTTTGTAACCACATAAGGGACCGAGTGGTGTACTTTATGTTACCAATTCAGCCGGACATTTGTATCTATGTCTGGCTGCCGTCATATTTATAATTTATAGACCGAAATATAAATCACAACTCTGCGGTATTGAATATGGCTAACTGCAAGTGCAGAATGTTACTGTGAGATGAAAAACATACATACGCGAAAATTAATGTCATGCTGCAGGTTTTGAGCTTAGAAAGCACCAAAGCCGTCGCTTTATCAGAATCAATTAAATGACGTTGGATATGTAAAACACTTCTGCAAATCTACATTAAATTCTGTGCTAATACTAAACTTACGTACACAGTATAATTTTAGTTGTGATATACAGATTTCCATATAAAACTCACTAAAAGATATGAGGATAAAAGACAGAAACTGTTTCACAGCCTGATGAAGAAGGCAAAAAAGAATTACACTCTCTAAATGTTTTGAAAAAAAAACAAATTGTCCAAATGAAGTATTTCCAGCTGACATTAAGACTTTATGCAGTCCACTTTTGACCGTTCCACTTGTATACACATCTACCGTTATAGCGTTATTGGTTTTTCCTCACGTATAAGTTGTTAAATGAGAACTCGGCAATGGGTAAAATTTGGAAATCAATTGAAGATACAATAAATAAAACGCAGAGCAACGCGACAAAAATTTATTCTATTGCGACCATTTTTAAATTGCTTCGCCATTCAGCTTTTCAAACTTTAAATTGTGCTTCTTAAATGATAAAATTGTCAATTTTTTAGCCTGAAATGTTCACTATGCGATGCCATGATGTTTTCAATTGCCAATATATACACTCTGTATATTTTATGATCAAGTCGCAATTCAGAATAGTTGCAGTTAAACACTGTACTTGTATTATCAATGTCGCAGTTGTATCGCTCCTTGTTACTCGATAGAACTTGAATATTGGAATTAAAGTTCAAACACTTTCCATTCCAGAAACTCGAAGAACGTTGAATTATTTTGTTGGTTCAAAATGAACCTCGCAGCGGCAAAACTAACAAACAGAAGCCGTGAGAAGTTCTCGACGTGCTTCGTTAAAGTAAAAAATTTTTGCTGTGTATTTCTTTTAAAAACGGCAAAAATCAATGAGAGCTGCTTCATATTCTTCGTGCAAATTGGTTTACATTGAACAGTGCCTGGTAAATATGAATACCATAAATTTACTGCTTATTTAACGATAATTTGGCAGTGTAAAATTTGAATTAAATCTCCCAAGCCATTATCAGGTCAAGTATGAAACCAGCAAACTTTCTATCCATTCTATCATGTAGTCGGTGATTTGAGGCTGTACTATTTGTTCTTTGTTATGTGGCTAAAATGGGTCCGGTGCTGCAGTTATATCAGAAAATATCACACCTTCTGTTATCTTCGATCCCACGTTATCGATATAAATGCAGAATTTGGACAGATTTTGAAAGAAAAAACCGTGTTGTTTATTATATCCTCCTGCTGTTTTGGTAGTGTAATTTACACAAATGAACGAAATGGACATTAACACTAATTATCCGTTGTTCACTTTTGCGTGAAATATATTTCAAAGCTTAGTTCTGTGACGTTTGTCAAGAAGATGACTATAAAAACCAAGATGTCAACCTTAGAATTTCAAAAGGTTTCTTGCAACTGGCCATCCATTTTTGGAAAAACAATAAGGTGTATCATCACAACAATAAAAACAATCACATAGGTGTATATCCAAATTTCTACGCTTACTGTTCTGACAACCACCAAAAATGATAAATACCTTTGACACCTTTCTCAAAACTGCTGTAGTGCTCGCATACACGCCACTCATATTGCTTAATCTTTGACCCTTGCGTCCGTCATGTCGCTAAGCAACACACTAATTGCCTTTCCACAACATGGCATCATTTTCACACGTTTTAACAAAAATAGAATATGAGGCATAAATTTCAATTTTGGCTAAAAGTTTTAGTAAACCCAACTCAGCAAATAGCGAAGTAAGAAAGCAAACATGCCATCTACGATGATAGCAGCTTCTTGCCTGAAATAGTTGCACTGTGCGTTTGTATATCTTCTTGTCACAGCCGTAATTCTGTGACAATGTTTTCGATTTTTTCTGACTGCAAATGTTACAAGTGTATTTTTACAGCTACTAAGTCGTGGCATATTGTCAACAATATTCAAATCAACAACGTCCTGTAATGCAAGACTAGTAGAAAATACCATCGTATGACGCCGTAAAATTAGGTGTAGAATATCTACACTACTAAAATCTGCTGCTCATGCTACTGATACACATTTTAAATTTTATATTTTGGCCGAAAACACTGCAGCCCATGGTCAGTGAGCTACAGTAGCATTAATAAGAATTTAGACATTTAAAATTTGTCAGTAAGACGCTATGCTGGGTCAAAATAGCTTCGAAAACACTGCTATATGAGCCTCGGTTGTCTAAAAATCGAAAAAGGAAGTTAGCCTCATATATAATTCAACCACGTGAATCGATTGAGGTAGTTAATTTTTATCTCCAAGGTTCCGACATGGAGCTATGGGGGTAAGGGTTTCTTGAAATGGTACTTCAATCCAGACTCAGGGGTCCAGAAATCCAAAAAATTAAGGTAATCTCATTAAAGGTAATTTGACTCGCTGAGTCGATTGAAATGGTTAATTTTTGTCGAGGTTCAAGTAAGAGCTGTAGGAGTTAAGGGACCCTCGGAAGAGCACTTCTACTCTTATATATTTGCCCCAGGAGTTCAGAAATGAGAGATTAATTATTCTCTCATGTTCTTGGAGTCGGTAATCTGCCTATACAATTTTTCGCCAAGCTATTCCCATTTTACTCCGTGGCGTGTGACCACAGGTTTCCATCTAGTAATTTATAAAGGATAGCAAAAGCATTCTGATTTCATATAGTATTTTAACATTTTATATCGTACAACATGTACAATATAAAACATGGTTTATATTTTATTAAACGTATATTACTCCGATATGCACTGAATTTTCGACTGCACATTAAGTAAAAATTAATTAAACAAAGATTTCCATGATGTTTACGGAAAGTCTGAGATATTTTAGCTCCTAATCGATCCTAAATGAACGGTGTAGGAGCGAAGTCAGCCCGACCTTCAATATACGCTCAAGATTTGACTGAAACTTGGTTTATAAACCACACGCAAAGTGATTTTTTCATTATTTTGCTGCGAATGTTGGGACAATGGACCTAATTTATCATTGCTTTTTATAGACATTTGCAGTGCTGTTTACACGTGATGACAATGGCCCACTGACATTGCACTGCAGTTAAAACAAACAACTCTCGAGGTTTCGATCTTTGCTATGAACATTATCGTTGTTAATATTTTTTCCTATGAACATTTTCGTTGTAAATATTTTCTCCCATTGTATTCAGTTTTTTGCCAGTTGAAACATAATTCATTAAAATGGTTAAAACAATATTCCGTATTTGGTTAAATTTTTCGAACTATTTGTAGCATTCCTCTGTTTTATTGTTGGTGTTAAATAAGTCAATAATATTGTCGCAATGGCCGAGACTTGTGTCGTTGGCAGCGGAGAGACAGTCCTATAGTCGACATTCCTTGCCCGGCGCCAAACCCATTTTGTTTGTCCATCTACTGGCTTCTGTTCAAATTCACGTATTTATTTCATCTCTCTCCTCTAGCTGTTTTTTCGACTACCGTTACACTTTTTAAACCACCAAACACCAATTTATTTGCATCTTTCCATTCGAGTAAACATAACATGCGCACACCTGGGTCGCTGTTTTGTCAAGTCAGCTAATCTAAAACCAACGCCGCGCACAAACCACCGGTCTCGGTACAGCTATTCAGCACCACGTATTTATTGATTGCCGTCGCACTTTTACAAATTAGCAACGCAATTTACTGACCGCTTTCACTTGAAGTGTGTTTGGTAAGTGCGATTTTGAGCAAAAACATTCGGTATAGTCACAGCATGCCATTCAGCATGCCATTTAATCAATGCTCACAAGCGTGGGAAATCGGTAAATACAATGCTCTTACTAAAATATTCAAGTATCAAAATACTTTGAATAATGATTTTCTGACCATTAGGGCTATTGCGTTGCTGCGAAGAAAAAACTGTTCAACGTCTGACTGCGTAACGTTAGTTATCAATTAATTTCATACATTTTACAAATTGCTTGTTTCTGAGCCTGATAAATTTTTGCATAGAATCCGATTTTATTGTATGAGTTATCCGCAATTGTATAGAATTATATACATTCAAATAACATTTCCGCTTTGAACGCTTGATAAGCTTATCAGCTGCAAACAACAAGTGTCCAAATTAACGCGATTTCTTTGTGTCATTAGCATCAACCTAAATCTTACGTTACAATAGCCAACTACATCTTATAGGAATAGTTAATAACCTATATCATATTGATAACCTCCCCAGCGTTTAGAATATAATGTGCCCAGACAGTGTCAGGCACACCCTGGAGAATAGGGTATCTTAGGCACCCATATTTTTATATAGTTTTTCAAGGGTATTTAGCATTTTTCAACAGTGTCAAGGATACCATGTTTTTTTTGTTCTTTTATTGACGGTGTGCGGCATACCATCCTGTCAACATCAATATTGTCTACATATTAATATCAAGATTTTCTAAAACTAACATAATAGCTGAATAATAGCTGCACACCATATTTATTACTGTTACCGCCAAAATAGTAGCTACGGGTACGCACGACACCGTAAAGAAAAATTGTAGTTTTCAATGGGTTCTCGTATATCGTCAGAAAAAGGTTTACGGCATGAGTGTGACCGTGACCCTGCCTGTCTAATCGGTAGAGTCGCGACTACAGGCGACAAACGTTGGGACATTATAAGGTGAACGCCGCATAATTATTAAAATTAGATGTATCAACACACCGGTTCTGCTGCTTAATGTCACAGTTTAGTCATAGCACAAATTTCCCCGAGATTTGTATGCATGGATGCGCAGATTACTCGCTGAATCTTGCACTGTTTCACTTATTTGAATTCATCACAATCGCGCGTACAAATCTGGCAATTCACTATATGCCATCGCACAGCTATAATGGCTTTTAGTTAGTCATAAGTTATATAAAATTCCAACAACTATTTCGTAACTTAGTACACGTTTCAGCATTTGAAAATTTCAGATAATACTTGAATAATTCCTTAAGACGCTTAACGAATAACTTAAGTAATCTATAAATAAAAAAGGTGTTATTACCCTAAGACTTGTACAGAAAGACAAAGATAATAAAAGATTATTTAAAGAAGTTTGCGTGGTTAAACAATATCTTCTTGACATGAAGGCGCTGAAATGATTTGATGTGATGAAATAATTTGTTTAGGTGTAGCTCGGAGCAAAAATTGAACCCTGTACCACTCAACTAAATCGACCCATTCCACTGTTGTTGGATTGAGCATGTGTTGTACAAATTTATCAACGGTTCGAGCACGCTCGGCTTCAATCCATTCATGAGCGACTGTTTCGCTAACACAATGACGGCTACCAACCGAGTTATTTCCATAGGACATTTCATCAATTGATTCCTGAACCCAGACCATGTACTCAAGTAGTCTTTGTGACTGCGTGAGAGCGTCGCAACGCTCAGCCCACAATATTCGTGCAACTTTGCTTAGTCCGACAGAAAATTGAGAAAATAGACTACTACGACCTTGTTCTTCGCAAGCGTTATTAACTGTTGTTTCGACGATGTACGCGCGTTCTGCGTGTATTGAATCCTGAAAGATTTCTGCGCTCACATGATTTACATTTGCCATTTCGGTATCAGCAACCCCCTTAGCAGCAGAGTCAACATTAACAATTACGGACATTGCTATCAAGGCACATTGACATAAAGTAACAATTTTGCAATAGTTCGTTGCCATAGGGTCGCAGCTATCTTCAGATTGTGGGTTGTGGCTGTCGTTTGGCGTCGGTGTCCATTCTTGGCCAACGTCACAGCTAATCATGGTGAAATGATCCCATATTAAGCTCAACTGCGACACGGTGTGACGAAGTTTCCCGTCGTGCTGTGACCAGTCAAGAATCAAAAATCCATCTAGATCGCCAAATGCTTCTTCGACTCCTTGCGATTGCAGAAACTTCAACTGTGTGATTAGTTGTAGCAGAATAAAACAGGCTTGTTTTTCATACGGAAGACTATAATTATTTGTCGAACCTTCGGCGTGTGATCGATCTCTCTTTGGACATTTATCGCTTTGACATTCTGACGTAGCACAGTGCTCGTCCACAAATCTAGGTTCCTGTGACACATTTGTTTGGATGTTTCGCTTGGTCCAATTATGAATTGTACTAAGTTCTACATTGTTTGGAAGTATTGATACTTTCATTGGTATTGTCTAAAAACGTAAAAAAACCAGTTTTACATACCATATATATATTTCTTCTGCACTTGTTCTGCTATAAAAACAAAAAGGCTTTGTGATTGGCAAATCTATATGGCGTGTTATCATTAAATAGGAATTGGGCGCACTATATTAGAAGTGTTGCGGGAAGTTATTAAACGGAATATCACAAACTGAACATGACCTTTTTGAAATATTTTCATAAAAGCTTGAAACAACGTATAAATCTATGTGTATCAACTATTCGATGTCAGTCATATCAAGAAAACGACCTTGCTGTTACATATTAAATTTGGAAACACGTGCATGACATAGAGCTTTTTAGAGCATAATAACAATGCTACTAACTGGGACAGCTAAACTGGCCTAGACTTAGGGAACGATATTTTTAATATATATTTGAAATTTAATATTGCCGGTGTTTCAAGAGGATATACGCTCCAAGAAAAACCGCAAAAATTAATTGACTGCGAACGTTCAATGCTATCGATCTAATAGATAACTCCTAAATTAAAATATAAACTTCATCTCAAACAGAGCAAAAAGTTTTAGAATTATAAAAGAAAAATACAATAATTGCTCAATGGTTATGCTGTAAAATGAGATAAGTTCTCTTCAGTCACGTTTAGTCGCGATTCTATACTGCTACACCAAGTAATATATCCAAACTTACGGAACTTTCGGAGAGCAGCTTGTTACTTTTGGTAGCTCCGTATGCCCGCGGTTGATGAATGATCACATCTCCGCTGCGCAGATCAAATGGCCGAAGATACCTGTGAGGAATTGACTGATAAAATTGCTTTAAACATGGAAGAAAGTGAACGTCAGAGCCAGCGACTGTGGGCGTCGGAGATATTGCTGAATATTTCGCAGGTGACAGCTATAAATTTTAGCAGTGATATATTTAACAAAGACAATTATAGAACACACTGCCATATAGGCAGCGTATTTTGGCAACAACAATCTGCTCGGCTAACACAGTTACTGTATGCAATCTATAACCCATAAGTAGTCTCATAGGGCTGAACCCCAAGCCAGTCGTATGCTTTAAAAGACTAATTGGTCTAAAAAGTTTAAGGTTAAACGGCGTAACTAATAGTTCGGTAAATAGTTTAATTAAACAGAGTCACACCGACTGGTTTGAACCTGAACGAATTTGAACTGATCTTAGTTGCTGTGCCTAAGACAGTTACATTTTCTGCCAGGGTTCCATTTTATCGGGTAGTTACAGTAACGTGTTAAATACTTATATTATTATTCTTAAGCAGTTTAACCATTATTAAATTAAGATAATAATCAAAATCGACCGTCAAATATAATCTACTGCTCCATTTTTGGAATTCGAACCTTTTTCGCTACTGAATTGTGTTAACGCTGCCGCTATTGTGCACGGTTTGTAAACGATCTAAACATAGAAGAACAGCGAGAATACAAAAGAGATATAAGCAAACTTTGAAAATTGTTGCCATAAAAAGTTCTCTCCACCTGAATGTTGATCAATTTCACAATAATTCTAACTAGATTTGTACCCAAGCGCACTGAATTCGCGAAAATATACCATTTAGTCTCGTACTATTTTATATAAAAGAGGATAACCCATAATACTTTTGTAGCAGTTGTATGGTCCCCTAGTTGTGGCTTTTACTACTTCTGGCCATGTCAAGCTAAAAGTGCGACACTCACGGTTTAAACCAATTTATTCGTCTTGAAAGAATAGAGTAAACCATAAATACTGAGCCACAATCAACAGATGATAACTGTGAACTTGATACCTATCAAAATTCACTTCATTGCCTATCAATATCTGCTGTTTTATAATCGTAAACTGTGTTTCGTTCAGTTTCATAGTCCATTTTAAATTTTCAAACCGTTTCTCCGTGTCCAACAACATGGTAAAATTTACACTAATTCTCTCAACGCTGGTCTGTTGTCGTTTTTAAAGATCAATTGGCCAACAACGTTCGAGGCCAGAATTGGTGAAGTAGTGGTTAAACATTTATATAAAATACCATATATATACACAAGTTCCTGTCCATCCACGTGGAGTGAAATCTAAAATATTTATCTTCCCTAGCCTAAAGAAGTGTTTAGAATTTGCAACAACACAAAGCCATATCATAGCCTGCTTGGTGAAACAAAAAATACACTTGACCAAATTGTGACTTTTTCCCAGATTTTTGCAGGATGTGCATCGTTCGCTCATACTGCATTGCATAGTTCCACTGCGTTATTAATGGCATGTATGATAATCTGCCGGCGATTTTAGCTCATCAAACAAGAATGGCTTGCTACTAACGTCTTGGACTCATTAACAAATTTCATTACTATCAAGATTCCAGTTATCGTATTGAATGAAAACGATGGCTTCAAGCACAAACCTACGACCACGATTGATACCATCAAGAGTGCATAATGAAAGAGTATAACAGTTGGCTGAATTCTAATGTAAACCCATGTTATATGACAGGGTCGTATTCAGCCTTACCCACATAATTTCTACGCAGTCATCTTGCACTGGCTACCCAGGCTTCGTAAGTATGAGGTAGCTGCGACACCCAACTTCCTCATTTTGTAGAGAGGGAGAGGTAGGTCGGTCCCCCAGTTTTAAGTAAGTAAGTTGGAAAACAGTTACTGATTTGACCGAACTCCTTCAAAAGTAGGGTGTCCTTCTTACCACCCTCTTCCAAAATGGAGGTGGGGTCGAAGCTATCCCTGCACAAAACGTGTGGGATCAGTGCGTGATCTCGGCAGAAATAATGGGGTAACACTGAAAACGCCGTGTCAACCAACACGGGTTTACATTAGGAATCATAGTGCAGGAAGTGTCATACTCTTAACTTATGCACTCGTGGTGCCAGCCAAAACGAAATTATAGAATTTATATCGCTACATCACACAAAAAGGTTATTGCAAGCGTGGTAAAGCGAATTTCATTGCCAGTCGTCAAAGTACTATGACTCGAACACGCTGTATGATCATACGCTTTATGATACACTGTTTTCAGTTCGACCTCTAGCAATGCTTGGAACCCTTGGACAAATCCGTTTTCGCGCCTTTTTCACGTCGTTATGAGAGAATAATGGGTTCACAATAAAACGAAACATAAAAAAATTTTGACCGAAGTTTAGCTTTTTGTCCTTTTTTATGGTCATTCTTTAGCGATAACTTATTCAGAGAGGGTGTTGCTTGGTTGCACTCATGCAAGTTTTACAATAGTAACCTGTGTTACTGAATAATTAATAGACAAAATGAACTTACCATAACTTTGAACGCAGTAGTCGACGGGTCGTGCTAAAACAGTTTTAAGACAAGTACAAACACTGTATTCGTTGATTGCAAAATAATATGATGATTGGCGAGTAAAATGACCAGTTGATTTTGCTTCACGTCGGGATACAATTATTAAAGCATATTTTAGTGAAAACTATAAACTATAAGCTCAACCAAGACCGTTGTAGTAAGCCTAGCTTTATTTTAATGCTATTGTCAGACTAGCCACATGGCCAATAATTCATATGTTTTGGTAAACCGCTCAACGAACTTCCACTAATGCATCATACGTAATCGTTCAATTGCAATCCTACATCTTATATTAGTACCGTAACTGGGCAAATTATTTTGTTAAATTAAAACGACGTGATAGCAGATGTGTTCTCATCGATAGTGTTGGGCAAAGTCAAGCGACCTTCTGGCAGTACAACGGCTGGCCGACGACGGCTCAATAATCTGCTAACGGGCCAAAGGCAGTCAGTAGGCCTAACAAACTACAATATGAATTTCATAATTGTTAACAGCTATTATACTAGAAGTGTTAAAAAATTTGCTTAATTTTCAAATTAGCAGTTTACACAGCGTACTACAGTGCAAAAGTGCTGAATTATACACCTAGAGTGACGCAAAAATGTATGTGCTTAATGTAGTGTCAGTCTTTGGAACCCATCATTGAACGTTGACGTCTATTGTCTTAATCGAGAGCGCATTATGTCGCAACAATGTAAATTATGCAAATAGGTTTGTTAGCTGCCGTAATTATATATCATCATATCATTAGAAGCAACATGCACAGTTGTTGATTATTATTGTGGTTAAGACGTGCGTTGTGCACTGTATTTTCCGTACGGAAGTTCATCTGATTTATACTCGTTTTCGTTATCGGGATAATTAATTTGAAAGTTTTTGGTGGGCTACCGAGTACCACCTAATAGTTGCTTTGGGGTATCGACTCTCCCAAGGCTTCTATGGAATTCCACTCCCACCCGATCCGAAGTTTCCGCTGGACAGTAATTTGAAACAGTCAAAGTTTCTGTCACAGTAATTTGAAACGCGAAATGTTATTGAAAAAATATTAAAACAAAATTTATATACTTCGCAGTACAGCCGACAGTCTAAAATGTCTATTAGGTGGATTTCAGCTCATTTACCAGTCGAAAAGTCTTAACCGCTCCTTTTTGTTCAACGGCGACGGCCTAAAACGTCGGACAGTCGTTTAACACCTGTCCGACGACTTTCACGACCGATGTCTAACACTACTCGAAGGCCAAACAGCAAGCGGTGCGTGGAACCAAGAGGGTATTCCATGATCCGTTTATGCACAAGTAAAAGGTAACCTGTGCCGCTTGCCATCCTCTTTTGTCAAAAGCAAATGCGATTTCGTGTTCACTGAACACAAATTTCATTTTTGTATAAAAGAATAGAAATTATTCGTTTCATATTTCATACATTATAAATTGAACATGATCGCGAACGCATTTGAGTTAAAGAACAGTGGCCGAATTACATTCGCTAATGACGTTATGACACAGAAAACGCTGAAATTGGATACTGCTGTTGAAATCCGAGTTTTGTTCTCTAACATCGTTTTGTACATGGTGTCAAAACCGGATGGTTGGTGGCGAATCTTAAGTTACTCTTGCATTACTGGTCAATTTACATGAAAACGATATAAAGTAGGTATTCCTCGAAGAATTTGTCTGATCAATATGCTGCTCAAAATGTGAGACGAACATTATTATACTGTGTATGTCAGCTGTACAAAGTTAACTCTACAGTTGTTGCTCCTTTGATACGCCGATTGGCAATCTGCACCGGTACATGTTGAACCCATTCCGAACGAGGGGTAAACAAAATACTTCGCCGTTCCCAACGTATGCGTGACAATAGTTTCATGGTACATTTTCACAGTTTTTTTGGCTGAACATATACAGTTTTACCAGGACATTCCTTGTGGAAGATAGTATACAAGGAATATCAATACCATATTCATGTTGTTGAAGCACTTAGTATAATCAAACTATTCACCGCTAAGGGTGATAGCAAAATTCTGATCGATTTGGAACTAAAATAGCCATTTCAATAAGTAATATCGCTCCAATATAAGACTCCACATCGGATTTCAATTAATCCAAGTACCAAGCAAGTATCTTGTCGTCGGTGGCTTGGTATCGGTTGATATAATTGGCTCAAGTTAACGCACATGGCTAATTGATACCACTTCAATATATCCTTTAATTAAGGAATGAGGTAAGGACAACACTGTGCAAGCGGTGGTTTTAAGTTAAAGTACCTAGTCGGGCATGCGATTTTCGCAATAAAATTTTGCATAGATGTAATTATATAATCATGTAAGTGATAATTTCTGGCCCAGTAAAACATTGAAGGGAAAACCAGTGAAGAAATGCTGGGAAAACTTCATTTTAATATCAGCTTTTGCTGTTATAGTTTATCACCATACGGTGATTAGACAGTTTGTAAAACAAGTGGCTATTATACGTCTAATGGATATGAAATCTGCATATTGCAGAGGTTGCTCTACGCTACTCTTTGTGGAGTCAAATGTTAATGTTACAAAAAACAAATTGCATGGCAAGTTGAATTATTGGGATGTACCAAAATTCCGTGAAAACATCTACTTATAAGATTCTTCTGGTCGAACATGTGTTAATTTTGGTGTATATGTTTATGTCAAGTCTCAAAAAACTATCTTGTCTGAAACTGCAGCGGATTAGAATTTAAGATTCAGCCTGAAACATAAATATTCTTGGAAGAAATATGTCACAGGAGCATATCGGCTAGAACACCAAAATTAACCACAAGACATATGTTTCCATGAACTACTGTATAACAAGGACGATACACCTCTTTAAAGAGCAGTGTCACGAAGAATGACGAGCTTTGGCTCAGCCCGTAACCATGTTTTAACATGGAAATTATCAAGTTTTCAGTGTGCTATATCATTAATAGTGCAAATTTCTAACGCTAGCGATAGAAATTTTCAAGATTAGCACCGTAGAACGCTGATAAACTTGATAATTGAAATTCTAACTATATAAGTTAGTGGCAATTTCTTGGTTCGTGTTAAATGTAGAAGAATGCAGAAGATGAATGAAGATGTCTGCCTTGCGCTACGGTCAGTCGACATGTCACACGCTCCTTCGCCGCTCGTGCTCTAAAGCTCCGTTATATACACAGTGGAGTTGCGCAATACAGCTTGCAGCATAGACGACAAGGCTGATAAAATTTGAAAATAATGCTTTAGCGAAAAATGGCAGGTGAAAACGAGCCCTTTCGAAATAGTGGCCAGAACCCTATTTGCGAATGTAGAGCACAGACATCAAATTATTCTACCCTCTAAATTGCGCATATTGAGCGAAGCGAAGAATGCTTACCAGCCGCATAGCGTGTAGCCCGCCTGAGTTCTCATTTAGTGTTAGCAATTGGAGTAAGTCTATGTAAAGTACAGTCCAGAAAATGTCGATAACTTCTGAAATAACTTTGTATACCCAATTGTTTATTAGCATCTACTCTATACATACATTAATAATACATATAAACATATACTTACATATTCAGAAACAGGATCAATGACACCGAATGTATTGATGATTACACACAACCACTTTGTTCCACCGATTGTACGAACTGAACTGCCTAAGCTTAGCGCGCGTGAGCTTAAATAAACGTTTATCCCGGACCAGAAACCTAGGAGTTTCTCTAACCCACGGTTTATACAGTTAAGACCGAGAAATTCTTGGAATTGAGAAATCCGCTCCCAAACTTAAACGAAAATTTGCATGTTAGAGAATATCTTTTTATAAAATTCTCAGAATCCCTAACTCAAAACAAAATTTTGGAAAATCCAGCAGAAATTTCCGCTAATGTAAGTGTAATAGTTAAGGCACCCAGGGCTTACACTCAAATCCAATAGGTACCTAAACTGTAGCCCTGGCACACAAATTTTAAAATTTTATATTGTTTTAAACTCTCTTAATCTTAATAATTCCAAGAGTTAATAAAATTATTAGGGCCATAAATTATCGAGGGGGTGAGGTCCGTAACTCCTTAATGGGTGGGCCAAATGATACCAATTTTGGTATAGATGATTTGCAGGGTGCCCTATAGTATTTGGCATCAGAATCCACCTAAGCCCAAATCATCCCCCCTGTCCATTTTAGTGAAATAACTTTTCTCCAACCAAGACTAGGGCTCACTATGACAAGAAGACTCAGATGTGTAAATACACAAATTTTTAAGCGATTGCTGCACACTTGACACTACACTCACACAAACACATGTGCCAAACAGCATACCCATACAACAATATTGCAAAAGTGGAAAAACATTACACATACAAAAAGTAAACAAATAAGTATAAAGATGTCAATGACAACAATCACACCGCGTAACACCAAATGAACGTACTACGTGATATACAAGGCTGAGTGGTCCCACAGGGTCTAAACTATGAAATGTCGAAAACTGTAGCAGGTTTACCTAGAGGTTGGAGGGGACAACCCGTTACAAGCGGAGAAATTTGACAATTCTCGCCATTGGTTGTTAGAATTAAACGCATAATTCAGATTTGACTTTGCGGATTTTTTTCGACGATATCTCATTTGAAAGCTTTGAATCTGTTTTCGTGCCCTTTACTTCGGGACGAACTTCGATTCCAACGTCATCCCCACCCAAAAGCGAACCAAATGGGCTCATGGCCGTCCACGAAGGTCACCGAAAATCAAGTTATTTATAGTATCTCAACAACCGGAATAGATATCTGATTCAAATTGAGATGATTTTGTAAGACAAATAAGTCTCTATAAGACCATATATAATTCATTGCTATGCTGCTGTTTTATACTATTTGAGAAATGAATTTTAAAATGATACCCCAAATACTCGAAATAGGCATTATCTCATTAACCACTCGAGCTTATCGATATGTTTTGTTTTGCAAAGTGACATATATTCTATATATCTGGATATAATGCAATGCTATTGTCATTATTGCGCTGCATGATTGTGAAAAAGGGTGTTGAATGGCCCACAGGACACAAAATATGCGAAAATAGCAATATTTGCGCAACCGCTATTTTCTACATGGATGTTATTGGTTTTATTTTGTAGAGCAATTGTTTGTCTATACAGCTGCACACAGTGTGCTACAATTATCTTTATTTACGCCTCAAACGTGGGTCAAGAAGGCGTTTTTAATGGACCTTTGGGGCCCTAAATATGCAAAACAGTAATATCTTCGTAACTGCTCGAGCTATATAGTTCTTATTGGTCCTATTTTGTATGCCAGTTCATTCTCTATATGTATGCAGGTCGTGTACCGCTTCTATTATTATTACGTTGCAGGGCTGAGACTGAACAGACTTTCAATGGGCCAGGGAGACCCGAAATTCACAAAAACGGCTAATTTTCGTAACCGCGCAAGCTATAACTGCTCCTTTGTCTCAGCTTGTAGAGCAATTTATACTTTACGTAGATGGTACATTGTGAGTCTCTAAATAAGCAATAAAAGAGTACATATCCCCTACTTTTCAAGCAATATGGTTGATATTCGGTTCATTTCATAAGTTAACGGGCAATAAAGATCTGTGCGTGTTTCTATACAAACAGCTTATTTGGCTCTCAGAATTCACCAAATTGGGGTAAGACAAGATACTATTTAGTAAATATTTGCGTCATGATACAGTGGTCAGTACACAGTCCGGCCTATAGGCGGTAGGCGGCAAAGACCTGAGCTGGTCGGTTGTTGGCTTAACTGGTCGGTATCTAATGCTCCCGATCACTAAAGCAAAAGCTAAATTATGCGTTAATTAAACATTCTAAACTTTCTTAAACAGATCTTAAAAATTATACTTAATTCGTATCAAATGGCATTTGTACCCATGCCATAACATCTTAAATAAAGTTTGAAAACAAGTATTCAAATTGCGAAAAAGTAACAGTTACTAATTTAATTAACGCGAAAGTAACATTAAAAGTTTATATGATATAATCGTGTGTTTCACCTATGGCTAGAAAACACAATGATTACTGCTCATCACAGTGATCAATATTGTCTTACCTTTGCCGTAGAGCATTTTGAGCACATTGTAGCGTCATATATTGCGGCGCATTCAGTTTGTAGTAGAGGATGTTTTAATGAAATTTGATCCCACGAGTTAATGCTATTTATTTTTGGCAGTTCCAAACCAGCAGCCGTAGAGAGTAACTGTTTATTCATGTCAGAAACGCGGTTGGCAATTGCAAAAAGAGTGTTTGTATGTACTAAAGTAAGATTATCCGAAAACTGCTCAACAGATCGTGGCAAGTCACAAACGGAACCGCTGCCGCGATGGCTGTTCATATTTGGTGCAGTCAAAGTGGATTCCCACTGTGAATGAGAATTTATGGGCGGGCTTTGATTATTTCCAAGGGCGTCTCCATCCGCATGAGTACCCAAAGAGTTATGTTCTTGAGTCGTTTTTAGCCAATATGAAGCTCCAGGTGGCGTAATGTGCGACTGATGAATTGAGTTTAGCGCTGTGTGGTTTTCTTTATTGTACTGTTCGTAGCAAAATCCAGCTGTTGAGAAATCCATGTTATATTTGTTCCCTGCTTCCGATCTATAGTGGTTTGCATCAAGATCCTTCAAATGCAATCTGCTGATTTTATTATCGTTTAACGTAGATGCTGCCTCCTGCCGTTGCTCGGCCGTAGCTGACTGATCATCGCGTAACGGCTCCTGGCAGAACCGTTGCTTATGGCGCAAAGGAAAATTTACGAGGTTGTCAGCGTTACATTCATCGTCAGAAATATGCCCGACCTCTGACGATCGAGACCTATTTCGACAAGCAACAGTTTTTGAATCGGCAAAATTAACCATCTGAGGAGCATAAAAAGTCGCTAAATGATCGTTGCAATCTGAACAATTTTTATATGCAGCGCTGTGCACTGTATTTTGTGGAAATGTGGAAGGCTCAGTAGTAGGATTTACGTCTGTATCAGAGATTTGTGAAAATGAGTCTGAGCACGGATAAGTAAATGCCGCAAAAGAATGAGATCTTGAAATCCGATTATGTAGAGCGCGTGAGCGGGGTGCCTGGTACGACGTGTTTTGAAAACTGGGCAGATCATCGCAACATGCTGACGAATCTCGTTGCTGAACTGAACCTCTTCGATAAAAATTGTCCAGCATCTCTGTATTGACAGCTCTGTTAAGGGCAGCGTTGACACTTGTCGGACCCAAAGCTGGTGATAGATTCACAGTACCTGAAGCAAAAGCCACAAGTTCTATGTTAGCACATGTAAACCAAAATATTTATGATCAAAATCATGGCCTGCTCGGCAAAGTACAATTAATTATGCCAAAGTTCTGTTTTTATTTGCAATTGAGGTTAAAATATTTCGCAACTTCAAAGTACCAGTTTACCAGCTAAAAGCTGTAGATTTTGAGACCATATGCAAACAAAGTTAGAAGTTTGGAATGTCACCGTCTGTTGCAATTTTACGCAAAATTAAATAATTTTTCCAGTAGAGCACATTTGTTACAACCGTATTTAGTGCCTATGGATGAAAAATACAGATTTAATATCCTATAATCTTCACAATGCTCAATATGGATCATTTGCGTAACGAAAACTAGCGTTAAACATCGCACCATGAGGGGGTATATACTGTAAAATATTTCATAACGTACAATCAGTAACAATGAACAAGTGACGGGCTGTGCTAGGCAAGTGTGCTGGCGCTGATGTACCACTTTTACACACAAAGAACTGTTTAAACCACAAACATCAAACACCATAGGGAAAAACCACAAACAATATTACTTCCAGACACCCTCTGGATGCGCCAATGGCTCAAAGTCTGAGGTCCTGCGGGGTACGCCGGGGTGTCGCTCGAAGGTTCGGCCTTAGGCTTCCCAGGAGGTCAGACGGTAGACGAGGGAATGGAGCTTTTTGCAACGGGGTGAGGGGGTCTCGGGCCACTTGCCAGCGTGGTTGGGCCACGTCAAAGAGGTCCGACGGTTCAGGGGAGGTAACCGCCTACCTGCATGAACATCTGTGGAGCTACATTGTCTACCCACCAGCTCTCAGCTTCTTAAATCTTAAATAGCGACAAATAAAATAACACGGCCTATAATTGAAAAAATAACACTTTGCTCCAAAAACAAAAACAGCAACTAAGCATCTGTGGCCTAAGATAGCCCAGAGTTTGACATTGCAGACCTGCGACGCGTAGAAACTCCTCGAATTAAGTGTTGAAAAAATATATGACATCAGTGCGATGGCCTAACGTGTGTATACCCATGCATGGAACTGTTTGAAAAAATTAATATTGGTGCTTATATCAGGAATGGAAGGTGTGCCGATAGCCGTGGGTCATGGTCGCGTGGATCGCCATTTTCGGTGGGTCATTGTGGGTCGTGGGTCCAATTGCTATACTTTAAATCAGATTTGGTAAACGTGTGTTCTGTTCTCTGCTTCGTTCACTTTAAGTATTTGATGAAAATGCAGTAAAGCATAAGCAATGCTGCTTGGACTTATACGTTATTTTCATTTCATCAACATTCAATAATTTCAACATGTATAATTTGAAGCAGCGTAGTGCTCTTAATAACGCTTTAGTTTGAGTTTTTCATCGATAAAACGACATCACCGATCTAGAATTTTAACAAAAATTTTCCAACGATACTTTATTTTTTACTAAAACTTGCAGGAGACCTCGAGCAAGTATTTTTTCATTTTAGCTATATGAAACCATTAGTAATGTAATAAAGAGCACGCACAGTGTAGGAAACAAACACGCGTTTATAAGTTTGAGATGCGTCTATTTTACTAATCTTTTAGAACTCGTAGCAATGTCAGAGATTGTCGCTGATTCGAGCCTGACAAAATTAACTATTAAAAAATTCAACACAATTTCGCAGCGTTCTGCTCCCAAAAGCTACTGTTTGTGCATTTTGCCACGCTTAACAGCATAACTTTGGCACTGTATGTGAATGTTATGGTAGGTCACATTATGCGGTCTTTACGCTATAAATAATTGTCAACAGGTGGAAGTTTTGTTCCTGTATAAAAAATGACTATACAATGATGCACTCCAGCCAAAAGGGCATTCTATTTAACATAAAGGACTGTGTCAACGAACACAACGTACTGTATATAATGGTATCGTCGACACCTTATATTTTAAACAGTTTTTTAAAAGGCCTGAAAAAATTATTATAGGCTAATTTCAAATTATGTAAGCATTCGCATGGTGTCCCGTACACCCCATTATTAATAATGTTCCCTAAAGATGCCCGGCAAAGCTTACAACACATTGCATTGCTATACCGCGAAAAATAGTCTTTCCGAGCCCTGTTGATACTACATGGAATTTGACTATACCTACGACACCATTCAGAAAAATCGGTGGGGTCATGTACACCATATAAAACCAAAGAATATGTGGTATCCTTTTAAATAGTGGTCGCTAATTCGAGCTTAGCGTTCTAATCGGGTCGGACGTCGCGAATAGTGGTGGCAGTAGCCAAATGCGCAGGCTACACGTGGACAAAACTTTACATGTTTGGCGGAATATAAAATAACGTTGCGGAATGTGTAAGGAAATTTTTCACTAGCTTTTTAAACAGTGGGATTTTGTGAATTGTGAAAATTTCATCCTTCATTTGTATTTATAATTGTCACTTCCCGGACAAGAACTAAAATGCAAGCATATTTAGGCAACAGGACACAATAACCATTTTGCAAAGTTGCCATGTACTCTTTTTGCACTATAGAGCAATTTAGTTTTTCCATTCGCTGAAAATTTTGCAATGTATGATCAATATACATGTGTATACATAAAATGTTCGCTGTTGTTTAGTCGTAATATCACGGCTTTTTCCAAATATTCAATGGATGCGTTCCATAGAATGGTTAGAGTTTGCAAAGTGACAAAGGATATTTTATTACACGGTGCTTTTTGAAAATTGTAACATGAAGCTGTGACGTAAACAAAG
The DNA here is from genome assembly GCA_030248225.1 of Trileptium ribeirensis. Taxonomy (NCBI): domain Eukaryota; kingdom Metazoa; phylum Nematoda; class Enoplea; order Enoplida; family Thoracostomopsidae; genus Trileptium; species Trileptium ribeirensis. Next base: position 52,805 of record JASANE010023772.1, on the reverse strand, counting down.
CGAGAACACTTTGGCGGCTTTCAAATAGTTACATTGTTTTGAAAACCTCCATCTTAGTCAATGAACAACTTTTAGTACAAAACAATAGTGTTCAGTCTTAAAGATGAAAAGCCAAGACGACGGTAAGATTTCGGGCCAAATTTAGTATCTTTTACATCCAGCAAACACATTTTAAGAACGTAAATGTTTAGCACAACGCTATAAAATTATGGACTCTATGACGCTGAAACATGATACGATAAAGCTTTCTAAATGCGGTAACAACACTGAAAAGTTAGGTCAGTATCCGAAAAGGGACAATAGTACCTTTAGGTGATTATTGTAAGCCGACTATGCTGAAAAGTACGAAGAAATATATTTAGTGTTTCGAAATATAAATTACTGGAAACTATAATCTTTTGCCATTGTTAAACAACAACAATACTGTGATGCTGTTATTGAAAATTCCCAACTATCGAGTTTAAAACTTTAGCTAGTGTTGTAGAAATCAATAAAACTAAAACAAATAAAAAGTTGAAGAATAGATCTTTCTAGATGTGTAATTACTGCCGCACAGTGACCGTACAGTATGATTCAGAAGCGAATGGAAATTCGTTTGGACCGTCGGCGTCGCATCTTGCTTAGACAAAATCTAATATTATAAAGGCATAAATAGGTCACTATTATGGGTTATCTTTCTTTTCTATAAAGCTTGATACAAAGATCTTGCGTTTTAACGAGCTTAGAACAATAAAGCCCAACGATTGTTGCAATAAGCTACGAACCTTGTTTGTGAGCGGAAGTCACTGCTACATTTGTTTCTTTGGCGATCAATAATTGGCGATCTGTGTAATCTGTGTCACCTATTTGCTGCTTGCCACCCATCCTGATCATCCTGGGTGGTACTTCCCTGATGTCAGTGACAATAAGAGGTGTAGTAGATTTGGACATGTTATCGTGTGACAAACAATCATCGGCAGGAGTAGAAAATGTTATATATTGTTCGTTTGTGTTATGGCCTTTTGAGCACAAGCCACTTTCGGTAAATTCTGAACGATGATAGCCAGGCAACTGTGGTAACCCAAACTGGTTGTTGGGCAAATTTATTTGATTTGACTGTTTATTTAATACATTATTACCCTGACAACTTGAATCATGTGTTGATTTTTTGCACAGCCTGAAACTTTTCTTTATTGACCCGTAGTGGCATGAACGTATAGATTTTGGTGCATGACGCACTACATCGGACGATTCCATTCCAAACAGCTTCTTGAGTCCATGAGTGAAACCACCGCTGCTGTTGTGTGCTCGACTGTAATTACAGGTATTGCCGGTATCGCTGAATTCCAAACAAAACTTAGATGGATGCGAGGCTTGATTTGTCTGTAAATTGCTAAACGGTTTTTCACCATTACAGGATTCATTGCTCACCAAGATATGTTTTCTACCCAATGACGAATTTCTGGAACTGGGATTAGATGCGTTTCGGTTTCGAGGAAGATGCTGACAGTTTCCTATATCGACAATTGCATTAGGATTTATCGCTACTGCTCCGACTTCTGAGCGCCCGGACACACCAATAACTGAACCGGCATAAGAATTTGATCTTGAAATTTCCATCTGACGTTTATGACGTGGACATAACCTTGACTCATAGGAAGCATCGGATTCTTGATTGAAGCATGTAGCACCACCTGTAATTGCTGTAGAAAAGCTCTCAAAATTGGAATCGTGATGTGATGAAGAGTAACTTTTTAAATCGTAATTGTGCTGTTCAATCGCTTTGTGTTCACGATTTCGCGTATCAAAACCATCTAGACCATCCATTATATGCGGCATTGAAATTCTCGCAGTAGGTCTATGAACATTTTGCTGAAATCCATACTGCCGCGACCCGCATCCCTGAATGTGGTGATTGTTAGCATCGCTGCTGCGCTCGTTATAAGAAACAGGCAGTTTGTTGGAAACATCATGTTCCACTTTCACTGCCGGTACTAAGTGTCCCGTACTAAAATTAGGTTGTTCCCCTGTTTGCCCGGACAGATTGGATTTCGTAGCATGCGAAGCATTACGAGTGCTGCAATCATGAGTGCTGTCCACTGGACCATGGTAGCTGCTTTGGTGTAGATTTTGTTGTTTTACTTGTTGAAATGCTATCAGGGCATTTATTGGCGAGTTGAATGCTGACGTTTTATTGTTGGTTGATGTTCCTTGTTGTCCAGTTTGCGAACATTGCGGAAACGATTTTTCAAATCAAGAGCACAATGTAACTGAACGAAGTAGACGAACATAAAACATTATACGATTGCTCATAGACAATATATATGTATATACGTGGAACAAATCATGAATCGTAACGCTCGTTAGCCTCGCTAGGAATAAAGATTTCCGTTATATTTCGGCCTGCACCGCCGACAGTATTGTGATCAGAATGGGTATCGTTATTAACATTTCAGGAATGGATAATCGTCGAAGTACGTATCGCTACCGTATATATATGTTGATCGTAGCGCCATAAAGCCACTTATTGGTATATATATATCAGGGAATAACCGGAACCAAAATTTACCGGAACCGGAACCAGCAACCGGAACCGTCCATTTAAACCGGATCCGGAACCGGAACCTGGTCTTCGAAATTTATATATAGTAAAACAGATGAATAAATGAAGGTATAGTGGATTTAAAATGCATTAAAAATAACTTTTGCATTAAACTTAATGTATTGCGACGGTATTATTGCCTTTATGAATCTTTAAAGAGACTGAGGAAGCTAATAATGTTTATTTTTCGATCAAATATATCGGTTTTTGGACATTCAGAGCAAAAATGTCTTCCACTATACACCATTGCATGTACTGCGTCAAATCGAATATGCTTACAAAGCTTGGAGCGTAGAATACACACTTTCGCTCTGTCTCCAGTCGCCTCCCTTTACTACACATACGTTTGTTGTATGTTCTTCTGTAGGAAACTTAAAATTATTGGTTTATATGATTCTAAGAGAAAATAATAGATGGAAGGTAATTTTCTGATCAGTGGTCAGAGACACTGTTTAGGCTAGCGTTGAACAAACAGTGCCCGTCAGTTAGATCATAATGATGATAACTTTCTAATCAGAATGCTATAAATGAGACACACTGTGATGCTGCTCGCACAGTTTCAATAAATACAGTTCATTGCCAAGAAAGCAGTTTCTAGATGCGTTGCAGATAACGTTATTTTACTTCAAGTTAAACTGATTTACCAAGTTTACAAGCGCACTGGCGGGTGCCTGACGCAATTTATGTTAGCCAAGCATACCCTAAGTACTTCTGCGTAAGCCATACTCTGTTACCGAGTTGGACCGGTTTAATTCAAACGTATCCAACAGACTTCTGGATGTGTAAAATAGCTGCTACAAGCATTGACCTGGCTTTGATTTAACAAACTCCTGCAGGTTATTATGAAAAATTCCTGCTCAAATTATGTGCCCTACTTACGTTTTACACGGCAAATTGGTTAGTTAATCTTTTCTTTTGCTTGGTCGTATTGGAGCTTGATCATTGTATAATATATATTACATATGTTTGGATTTCAGAATAAAGCAAAAAACTTGGAAAATTTCAAACAAAATTTTTAAACCGGAATTCCGGTTCCGGTATGGTTTTTGCCCTTTGCCGGAACCGGAACACGATTTTCGCCGGAACCGGAATTCCGGTTACTCCCTGATATATATGTAACCTGTATATTATTACCACTGTTGTTCTTGTTGCTCTTGTTGTACCATTTTGGTTGCCATAAAGGCACGTATTACGTATTCGATTTGTATAATCATCATAGCGAATGATATGTATATCAGTTTACCTTTGGAATCGATGTTGGTATTCATGTGTTTTTAGGTGAAAGTATACGATTTGGCAGCTTGATTACCGTCGTGTATTCGCATTGTACCCTCGATTGTAGACGTATAATTATAACCGTTTATTGTATTCATGCCGTTCTATTGTGTTGATCATGGCCATAGAGGTCTATATTTGGATGTAATTTTACTGTGTATTTTATTGATGTTTTCAGGATTATGGTTACATTTTATTGTATCCTTGTGATTCATAAGTTTGGAGGTGCGAGTAGTCGCGAGTAACTAGTTTCGTTTAGGCGGACTCTTTAGGAAAAGTTAGCGATTTTTACGCATCTAAACTAGTACATTAATAGGTAGAAAAAGCGAGTATGGCGAATGCTTGCCATACCCGACTCGTGGAAATATAAGACGGCACGACTCCCCGCCTGCCCCGATATATAGAAACAGCCCTACCCCTGCGCGGTAGGACACAAAGTTTATTTCGATTGCTGATAGAAGAGTGGCCGTGACAGATACCCGTCGCGACCGTCCTCACGAATGAGGACCACAAAATTATGGCTGTTCGCCCTATAGCGAGCAGCAAATGAACAGATTTCCTGAAAATATTAATAAGAAAAGTGAAATATCACTTTACCAGTGTTCAATATTGAGATGTACACTGGTAAACTGCAGTAACCAAAATTTTATCAGATACCAGCGTTCATTTTCGCCGGCTAGGTTAGCTGATAAAAGTATAAGAAAATTTATGAAAATTCAGAGTCAAAAGTAGCGGCTCCGGCCCATAACTTCGGAACCATTGATAATTCGAGAATTTAGCGCTTAACATTTTTGGTAGAAATTTCACAATCTCTCTAATGAGGCCGGTGTGATGGAAATCCGACTGGGATCTTCGGATTTATGAGGAAATAAGCATGTATGTAGAGCTAATAAAGGACACTTAAGTAACTCCAAAAATAGTTAACACGAATGTATATATAGGACATCGTTGAGGTCCTTTTGAGCCCGGACCGGACCCGCTATGTCCGCGTTTAGATACCCTTCCCAGTGAAAATCGCAGAAATTATTCCCCGACAGGCGTATAACCCATCATTGGATTCCTCTTGTAAAGTTCGGCACAAAAATGCGCCTATCACACCATAAAACTGTAACCCGAACCCACGGTAGCTGCGTGAAACACCCTACTTCTTTACAAAATTTGTGATGGACTCGCCCGAGAGCCCACCTTCCCCTTCTATTGTCCAAATATGGACCTGTTCCATATCATGTTGTTCGGACAGCCGCACTGAGTGCGAATCTGAACCTCGTTTGGTGGCACTTTGGCCATCGCTGAGGGAATGGCACCTTCTTTTCACTCCTTGCGCCCTAATTTGTTTACTCAAGCCGCATCTCAATCCCAAGAAATATAAGCTAATATTAAACTAATTCTTAGTATAGCAAATAAATAAGCTAAAATTAAATTCGTACACGAAGTAGTCCGTCGCTAGTATTCTTTCGTCAATGCAGTCATTAGCTTGAGCTTATACTTCTTAAGTAAACAAGATTGGGAGCCGCACATTTTATATAAATCTAACATAAATTTTATACGAATTTGCTGCTAGTCGTTGGATATGGATGCCCAGCGCTCGTGTATCAATGATGGGCTCGATTTGGTTTTACTTACAAAGCAAATAAATTTGATTTGAACTCCATATAAAATTTATATGAAAATGGGAGAAGCTTCTTATCTGTGCCGGTTTACTATGAGTTTCATAGTAGAACTGAAGTTTTATAACGGAGTAAGCCGCCATATAAACTCGATATTGAAACTGTAACTTTAAACTGACAGGACCACCGAATTTTGAGCAGTTAAGCAACTATTATCGTCCTACCAAGTTTATATTAAGCTAAGTAACGTTAATTTAGCTGGAATTCATATTAATTTTAAGGGAGTTTTGTATAAAGTTGGTATAAACAAAGTGATAAATCACTTTGATTACGTAGGATTTCATATAAAATCGGTCGTAAATTTATCGAAATTCGGACCAATAAGAAAGTTTGTTTTAAAGATCAAAATTTGTGGTCAAATCGTCCCAAAAATGTTTATAAAGCACTTTTGGACGAAATTAATATAATTCTAATGGCTCAATAAATCAAAATTAATCACCGAAATTAGCAGTATTTAAGCACAGCCACCAGAGCGCTCGAGCGTTCAGTCTCACTTCGGCAGCGCAGAGTTCGGTCGTTTTGCAGACCGGGTCTGTCGCTTACTGTTTTGTTCTTAGTTTTACTTACGGTTTACTGCTTTTACTTGGCTTCTTTTTGCTTCGATCTTGCGAAGGGATGTACGAGCGATGGACGTCGAACGAGTGGACCCAAAACTGTAAATGTGGGCAGGGAGGCTTTGTGTAACCACCGAGTATTACTGATGTTAGATAGGGTTAGCCGTGGAGATTGGGAAGTTTGTATCGATTAGACCTAAGCATAAGCCTCCCTGGACTCCCAGTCCATACTGGTATTTACATGATAGTTTTGTCCGTCCTAGCTTGTCCCTCAGAACCGTAGCTATAACTAGCCACTCACACAACTTAGTTAGACGACCGAAGTCATGCTGAAGCTCCCTCGGTCATCCAGTTGAGGTTTAAAGTAACGCGATGCTCGCGTGTAGATACGTTTTACATGATTCTCTAAGTCGAGTTAGGATTTAAAATGTAGTCTTTGAGCCGACCGAGGTTAAATAAAATAAATTTTGGTTAAACATTAGCGATAGAACTCTGAATCATCCTTGGTCATGGTATTCTCGTCAAGTATTAATCAATGGTTTTTACTCAAAATTTTACTCGTGTTACGATTTCCTTGGACACAAGTTCGTCTGCATGTTTGATACTTTGATAGTGGAAATCCAGGACAAAATTATACATTGTAGGCAGGGAATAACCGGAACCGGAACCAGCAACCGGAACCGTCCATTTAAACCGGATCCAGAACCGGAACCTGGTCTTCGAAATTTATATATAGTAAAACAGATGATGGAAGAAATGAAAGTATAGTGGATTTAAAATGCATAAAAAATAACTTTTACATTAAACTTAATGTATTGCGATGGTATTATTGGCTTTCTGAAACTTTAAAGAGACTGAGGAAGCTAATAATGTTTATTTATCGATCAAATATGTCGGTTTTTGGACATTCAGAGCAAAAAATGTCTTCCACTATACACCATTGCGTATACTGCGTCAAAGCGAATGTGCATACAAAGCTTGGAGCGTAGAATACATACTTTCGCTCTATCTCCAGTCGCCTCCCTTTACTACACATACGTTTGTTACATGTTCTTCTGTAGGAAACTTAAAATTATTGGTTTATGATTCTAAGAGAAAATAATAGATAGAAGGTAATTTTCTGATCAGTGGTCAGAGACACTGTTTAGGCTAGCGTTGGACAAACAGTGCCCGTCAGTTAGATCATGATGATAACTTTCTAATCAGAATGCTATAAATGAGACACGCTGTGATGCTGCTCGCACAGTTTCAATAAATACAGTTTATTGCCAAGAAAGCAGTTTCTAGCTGCGTTGCAGATAAGGTTAGTTTACTTCAATTGAGACTGATTTACCAAGTTAACAAGCCCACTGGCGGCTGCTTGACGCAATTTATGTTAGCCAAGCATACCTTAAGTACTTCTGCGTAAGCCATGCTCTGTTACCGAGTTGGACCGGTTTAATGCAAACGTATCCCACAGACTTCTAGATGTGTAAAATAGCTGCTACAAGCATCGACCTGGCTTTGATTTAACAAACTCCTGCAGGTTATTATGAAAAATTCCTGCTCTAATTATGTGCCTTACTTACGTTTCACACGGCAAATTGGTTAGTTAATCTTTTCTTTTGCTTGGTTGTATAGCTTGATCATTGTATAATATATTACATATGTTTGGATTACAGGATGAAGAAAAAACGTGAAAAATTTCAAACAAAATTTTTAAACCGGAATTCCGGTTCCGGCATGGTTTTTGCCCTTTGCCGGAACCACAACCGGAACACGATTTTCGCCGGAACCGGAATTCCCTGATTGTAGGATAAAATCACCTCAGGAACTTTGTCATGGTTTTGCGGAATTTGCTCTAAAAAGATCAGATCGTTTAGTATTGCTATTACGCAAAGGCACTAATGTGGGGCAAGGGACGAGCGTGGGCGCGTCCTTAGTTCATGACACAACGTCCGCGTCCGATTAATTGTTGCCAATTTAGTGGCTATACGTTATCATTGTGCGAAGTTTATGCCAACTTCAGGGCATGGGGGCAAGGACTAAAATTGGGTTCAGATACCTACCAATACGAACTATAGGTGGCGATGCCTCGTAGGTCATCAACGCTGTCCTAAAAGTGCTAAAGCTCATACTATTTTGACTTGAAAACGGCTCTCGAAAAGAGTTCTATTTGGTACTCAATTAGGTTTTAACCCAATTGCATTCAGGTTAAAACATTTTACTTTAACTATGGCTGCTATAAATACTAGAAATAGTGAAGCGAATGATGGTAATGACATAATTATGTGCTATAACCCACAATGTGAGACTAGAAAAATAAACCATGAACTGGGGGACTTTGTCATATACTGTAAGCTATGCAAACGATCCTTCCATCGCGGCTGCGCCGGCATAACAACTGGTGCTGCTAAAGAATTGCTTAAAGCGTCTAACAATATCCAATGGATGTGTAATCACTGCAGTCCCCGATTTGAGCGTATGCTTGAAGGATTGTTTGCTGTCGAACAAAAAGTCGATGATCTTTCCAAACGCGTCGAAGCCTTAGAAACCGCTAATACGTCTTCAAATCAGTCTAATACGATGAGCGCTATTGATATCGTCAATGAAATCGACGACATCGAATTTCGTAAGTCCAACGTTTTGATTTTTAATTTACCCGAGCCGCCGGACAACGTCCCGTCTAAACAGCATGATCTAGCAACAGTTAATGATATTCTACGTGTTATACGATGTGATTCTACAACAGAGTCTATTAAAACCCTCATTCGTATCGGTGTTAAACCAGCAGAACGTGTACGGCCTCTCAAAGTAGTGTTTCATAACCAAGAACAACGTAATTTGGTACTGCAAAGTTGCAAATATCTTCGCAACTCCCGTTTTAATAGCATAAGTGTTAAACGTGATCTAACTAAGAATCAAATTTCAGCTGAAAAAGCTTTGGTAAAATCGCGTGATGAAATGCTGGCTGCTGGCAAAAATGTTCAGATTGTTAACCGTCGCATAGTCAGCTCACGCGTTCGTAATCAAACTAATGTACCGCCTACCGATCAAAGTAATCAAGGTTCTCAATGTGCTTTTTTAGAATAAATTCCTATTCAACTAAACAAACTGCGTCTGACAATTCTATTATTTGCTATCCTGATAATTTATGTAATTCCGATAATGTAAGTGATAATTGTAATGACTGTAATTCTGATAATTTATGTGATTCTTATAAATTTGACAATTGTAATGATTGCAACTCTGATAATTCTTGTAATTCTAATAGTTTGTGCAATTCTGATAATTTAAACAATTCTATTAATTCAAGTAATCTTGATTTTACTTCTAACAATAGATCAAATTTTCGTTCTGCAATATCTTGTGCTTTATTTAACGCTAGAAGTCTTGTTAATAAGTTTGATTTGCTAAATAATTACGTTAACTCAAAAAGCGACAGCCTTGGTGTCATAGCGGTCACGGAAACGTGGGGTCGTGTTGATATAAATGACTTTGAGTTTCGTATTCCCGATTTTACTATGTACCGCCGCGACCGTTCCACCTGCACTGGAGGTGGTTTGCTTATTTATATAGCAGACCGTTTAAATTCTCACCTAGAAATCGTGCCCAATGTTTCTGAGTCAGCAGAGATACTTTGTGCTGCAATTCCACTTCGCGGCCGTGATCGTCTCTTAATTGTTTGTTGCTATAGACCTCCAGCTTACCCTCAACATCTAAGTGACGCGTTTATTACCTGCTTGCGACAGGTACTTAATGTTCGACACTCTCATTTACTTCTGATGGGGGACTTTAACTATCCAGAAATTTGCTGGTTACGTAATACCTGGCCTGTGAACTGTGACAATTTTATGCTCCTAGTAGATGAATTCGATCTACACCAACATGTTGCCACTCCAACCCGAGGTGCTGCTATTCTTGATTTGGTATTTCCAGTGATGCGGATATGATTGACGCGTTGTCAGTTGGTCCTGGTCTTGGTAGTTCTGACCATTTTGCTGTTGAATTCAACTTACTTTTATACTATGATCCGTGTGAAAATACCCAGATTAATCGTAATTATAACCTATGGCGTGCTGATTGGCGCAGAATTGGTCAATTGATTGTCAATACCGTCCCGCCTCAATGTTCAAAAGTTGCTGTAGATTACCATAATATCCGAACTGTAATAACAGTTTCCTTAAATGCTTGTGTTCCACATCGGTCGAACTCTAATCAAAGACGTCATCTTCCATGGATGACAGCTGCTGTTAATAGGTCCATCAAGCGTCAACGTAATGCTTATCGTAACTGTCAACGATACAACACACTTCGTGCTTGGCGCATATATAACATCCGTAGCTTGGAAACCCAATCTCTTGCGGCAGTAGCTATCATGCAATTTGAGCAGAAACTGGCCTCTAATATCAAGACAGACCAAAAATCATCTTGGCGCTATGTAAATTCCCAGAAACGGTTCAAGCCAAGGGTGGGCCCAGTCGCATCTGACAATGGTGCGCTTTCTACTTCGGATACAGAGTGTGCTAAGCTACTAAACTCATATTTTTCGTCAGTCTTTGTTGCTGAAGATTTAACACATTTGCCCTCGTTCACTGCGTCAGTTCGTAGCAAGCTTGAAAATATCGAGTTTACTATACCTCGAGTTGCTGAAATTATGTCCAAGATAAATCCAGCGTCCGCTACTGGACCAGACAACATCCCCGCGCGTCTGCTAGTCGAGTGTCGTGAGTACCTTGCACCAGTTTTTGCTCGGTTTTTTCAACTGTCGTTTGACAAAGGCGAAGTTCCTACCGATTGGAAAATCGCTACTGTCTGCCCTATTCATAAAGGTGGAAACCGCAGAGATCGAGCCAACTATCGACCCATTAGCCTAACCTCAAATGTTAGTAAGATAATGGAACGTATTGTTGCGTCTGAGTTAGTTTCGCATGCCTCCGTTAACAATGTTTTCAGTAATTCACAATTTGGCTTTACTCAGGGACGGTCTTGCGAGCTCCAACTAGTAGAATATGTGGATTTTTTGTCGTCAATAGTTGACCAGGGTGATCATGTAGATGTTATATACCTAGACTTACGAAAGGCATTCGATAGAGTCCCACACGAGCGCCTCTTGATAAAGCTTAAGGGATATGGTATTGACGGGCCTCTGCTTCGGTGGTTGCGTGACTTTCTAACCAACCGCTTTCAACGAGTTCGTGTGAACGGTGCTTTTTCTAACCAAAGCCCTGTTCTTTCTGGGGTCCCACAAGGATCTGTCATTGGTCCAATATTGTTCCTTTATTACATCAACGATTTAGACAATCACGTTTCCTGCAAAGTTCTCAAATTTGCTGATGACACCAAACTTTTACGGCGTATCCACAGTCGTTTGCCGAGCTTAGACACAACCGCAATGTCTGATGATTTGAACAGTTTGTCTCGATACGCTGAAACTTGGATGTTTGATTTTAACATACATAAGTTTGCTTGCTTACACGTCGGTAACAGCAACCCTAGAACTGAGTACACGATTTGTGGCCAACGTATCCCGATAAATGATAACTGTAGCGATTTGGGTATAACTGTCTCTAGCGATTTGAAAGTAGCTGTACAGTGTAGCAAAGTTGCGAAAACTGGCCACAAAATGTTAGGTATTCTGCAGAGAACACTTCGGTACTGGAATGTTGACATTTTCTTGAAGTTATATGCCGCGTTAGTTCGACCAGTCGTCGAATATGCTAGTCCTGCCTGGTCCCCCGGGTATATACGAGACATCAATCGCGTTGAATCTGTTCAAATTCGTGCAACAAAATTTTTATACCGCCTTCGCAATATGACTTATCATCAGCGGCTCACAACTCTTGGTTTGCAAACTCTAGAAACTAGGCGTTGTCGCTCAGACCTAATTCTGTTACACAAAATGATTCATGGGCTTATAAACTTTGACTGGTCCACGATGTTTGCCTATGTCGGTGATGCTGGTCTACGTCGCCATCATCTTTGTTTACGTGTTATCTCCACTCCCCGTCACAACTACCGCGCACATCAATTTGCCGTACGTGTGGTCAATTATTGGAACGACCTACCAGTAGATGTGGTATCAGCGCCAACAACAAAGATCTTCAAAACACGACTTCACGATTCCGGGGCCCTGCCGTCGCTATGACACTGGTCTGCCGCTGTTGTTTCTCTTTTTCTTTCAGCCAAGAATCGAAACTGCCGCCATAATCGAGGCGGCATAGCTCTGGTCCTTCACACTTTGCTAACGATGCGATGCTATTGCATGTCATGTCGTATTGGGCCAGTGCGGTGAGCATTACCGGTGAGCATTACTAGCATTTAAGATATGTTGCTAGCGGTTCCTACTCGACGAAACGAGTCAGAAAGTATCGGCCCCGGTTGTCGAGACAACCGTAACAAATTTATTAACTGAATTCCACTGGGTTTGTATCCTTAGGTGGCACGGTTTCCTAGTTTTCGACCGAGATTTTGAGTCTAGCTCGATAGGGGCTGGGGAAAACGTATAATTTTCGAAATCTAACTAATTTGCCAGCCTTCTTTTTGTTTGTGTCGCTGAGGGGGGGGGCGGGCCTCCCTTTTTTTTTTATTTGTCCCGGCCCGGTTTACCCCCCCCAAAAAATTGGTGGGCCGGGGCCGGGCCCCGCAGGCCCGATATCCCGCCTAGCGCCATCGTCTTCTTTTATATACATATTTCCCAGCTTTTTTTTTTTGTATGTTAATCCAATCGCTACTTTACCTCAGTTACAAATATTCAATCATCATGTACTATAACCGTGATTAGGATGAGCAAGATCACGCCCCGCAATCCCCCTGTGTACGCTTCGTCCCGTTAGCCTCATTTGTGCCCTATTTTTACCGCCTTTCGCTTACCTGAACCTATTGCTTTGTCGGAGTATCCTCTAATAGCAATTGTAGTGCCGAATGAATAGTTAGTTGAATGGCGCTTCTCGATACCTAACCGTTCTACGCTTCGTGTTACTCACCTGTGTTTGCTTTTGACCTGACCCACTTTTGATGATTAAGGTGAGCGCAGGTGTCATTAGAAAAGACTTAGCAGTTTACGCCGTGATTCAGCTGTGAGAGTTTGATGAAAAAGGAGATGACTCCGCAACATATCCCGTCTGCTACCATGCTCATTCTCCTGATAGCGACTAACGACATTCTACCTATCGTATTAGTCCGTACAATACGTTCTTGTCTTATCAATAAATACTCAATCCAACCCAATGTGTCCATGCGTTTTCCTTACCCTACTAGCGATAGATACCAGAAAAGGGGTTTGAAATCTGTCACTCCTATCGACGACCCACGTTCAGGTTTGACACACGCATTGAAGAAGCAACCCTTAGTGTGACTCGCCGATTTCAATTGTGTGAGTACGACTCGTGCGGCCAATAAGGAAAATTTACCTCAAAATTATAACTTTCACTGAACGCCCAGAATATGAAATCACACTAATACTAATACGAATCCGACGTTAAACGTCTAGGGATTTGTCAGACCCTAGTGGGGGCCACTGGTTAAATTAAATAAATTATAAAGCGTTCAGGAAAATAGAAAGGAAGACTTTACTCCAAACACAGTTCCCGGTTGAATGATGATAGGGAATAGTGGTATGGTCTCTTTGGCCTGAGAGCAGGTGACGGAGCCAACCTCCCTAGGGACCTCAAATGTAGTACCGCTTAGGCTACGTGCGCAACCCGTCCGGCAGGATCAGAACACATCCTGTGAAGCGCTCCTGCGGCTTGCTAAGCTCCGTACTTTCTTGGGCCTGACCCGAATCAAAGAGGAAAAGTAGAAATTTGAACCCATTAGGTCCGCCCTCGAGGTTACGATAGCCGGGGTCGTATGGGCATTACGTTTGTGGAAATGCGTAATGCAGCAGCGTCACATCGATTACACAAGCAATAATTTACTCAATAAAATTTAGTTTGGCTTTATGCGTAAGCGTTCAGCCGCTCTACAACTCATAGATCATATCCAGTGGGCAAACCAGGTGATTAACAACCGCGACTTTGTAGACACAATATATTCGGACCTACAAAAGGCATTCGACCCGGTGCCACACCGCCGTCATATAATAAAGCTAAAATCACTTGGGATTGACGGCAAGGCAATACGCAGGGTGGAGGCATTTCTATGTTATCGACGGCAGGCCGTGGTCGTCAATGGACACCGTTCTGATTGGGTCCGAGTGAAGAGTGGGGTGCCCAGGGCACAGTTTTGGGACCAGTTCTCTTTATCGTCCATTTTAACGACATTGATGACTGGGTCTCTGGTGGTCTGCGAAAGTTAGCGGACGACTTTAAGCTGTTCCGTCGATTACATTCGTATGACAACTTTGATATACTCGACGTGCAACATGACATTGACGCTTTTTGCGAGTTCAGCGAAAATAAATCGACTTGCCTTCATTTCGGTAGAAATAACCCTTGCCATACTTATAACCTTAACGGCGAACCAATCTCCAATAAGTTGTCTGAAAAAGATTTGGGAGGTATTGTTCTGAGGATCTGAAATCATCCGACCACTGCTCAGACATTGTGCGCCGGGCCGAGTACATTATGTGGTGCATTCGCCGTTCGTTCAAGCTCCTCGATAAGAACATTTTCCGCTCGCTGGTTCTTCCGCGTCTAGAGTACTCGTCGAGCGCTTGGTGCCCCCATTGCCAGAAGGACATCAAACTTATCGAACGTGTCCAACGCCGCGCAACCAAGTTTGCACCTGGCATCGGAAAGTTGCAATATGAGGATCGTCTGCGGTTTCTCGGGCTGCAATCACTCGCCACACGCTGCTATCGTGCCGACGTGATCCCACTCTTCAACGTCATTCGGGGGAAATGTCGATTTCACGCCCTGATTCGAATTCATCGCCGGCGATCGACTGCATGGCCTGTGTGCTAAGTTGAATCCGCGACTTGACTGTTCCCGGTACCCGTTCGTAAAACCAAAACCTTTACGGAATAACGGAGCCGAAATTTCTTTTTAGGTTTCTCGCAACACCAAAAACACGTTTTTAAAACCGCTCCTGGGTCTAGTACATCATATAGAGCCGAAAGATCGAAAAAAACCTCTTCCTTTTGCCATCCTGATGATTGTAGAACATCGCAGATCAGTATCGCTTACTACTATTGCCCTAGGTCGCACTGGGAAAAATAAGAAAAGACGGAAAACTACATATAAACAATTTTGTTTATGGGTCTAGTGTATCCGTAAAATTTTTTTGTGGCATTATCGACTCATATTAGATACTCAACGAATCGACTAGACGAGTGTTATATATCCAAACGAATACAAATTCAGCCTTGAATTTCCAAAAATACGCGAAGTCAGGGCCAAAAATAATTTTTCAGATATCTCCAGGACTAAAATGCTTTATAATGTGGGTTCTGTTCTCAGAGAATCTATAGACTTCCTCGTTTCCAACAGGGTTTGTGGGTTTCGTCGACAACCTACGATGCCTAGTGCCGAAACAAAAACAGGAAATACATACATAATCATTATCTAAAATCAGTTGACTGTTCATGAACTCGATAAATTTAACTGATCAATTATTCAACAACATATCACAATATATACAGTGGCTTCCCTAAACCGCTATTAACCCAGAATTATTGGTTTTCCTGAAAAATTATCACTAACCATTCAACTCTTGGCTGTCTTGATTAGTGGCAACACAGAAACGCAACGACGTATCCGTTGAAAATTCATCGTGATCTGGTTTCGCAAATTTTCCCTCCAGTGCACCGATTTTCACCTGAACCGGCGCATGTAACGTATTGCTGTAACAAAGCCAAATTTTTTGCGATCCACTGGCAGCGGGCGTTAACGCGAAGCCCCGCTGATAACCATCATAATTATTGCCATATGTTCTCATCGTTGTATTAATAAAACACAATCACATACCGAAACAAAATTACATAAGTTTACGACAAATTATATAATCGCATTGCATTAAAATTGTTTAACTTTAAGCTAAAATGACGAGAACCGTTTACGTTATATATATGAGAGAAGAACTGTGGAAAAAGATTATGAACAAAATTGTGTATCACGGAATTTCCTTCTCGCTTATAAGTTAGTATAACTTATCCATATACTCTCATACTGCTAATCTAATACCTATAAAGATAATATCAATGTTTATATTTATACAACCCGATTTTCAAAATTTAGGCCAGTTAGAGGAGGAGAAGCTTTTAGTCATTTTTGCTCTTTGTGTTGTTGTTACGTAACGAAATAGGAAAGCAAGCCTGTTTGCATAAGCGGTGCAACCATACCATAGCATTTAATATTAATATTTAACTCAGTGGTTATAATAATATAATAATATCTCTAAATCATAAATAACGAGATATTATTGTTAGTAGTCATCACACTAGGTTCTTTGTTTTTGTAGCCACGCTGTCGACCATTAATTTCTGCAAACAATACATTATATACATTTCCAATGCGGCCTTATTTTATTATCTATTCAGTTTGCGTTTAGATTTCGCCGACATCATACGTTTTGGAATAATTTTTCATAGTGCTTTTAACCAGTAGTTTTAGAGGATAGTTAAGAACATTGTGATTACACAGACGGCGTATGATTCCCGTAACGGTTTTAATCTGTATTGTTCACGATTATCGAGCAAACTCGCAGCGTTCGCAAGTTATCAACACTAGGGCTAAGCTATATCCAGTTGTGAAACTACGGACTTGTCTTATATGCATGCAAGTGAATTCTGAGTGTAAATGCGACGAAATAATATGTTTACATCGTAAAAAAATGCGCCTAAGTACGGCCCAATCGCTCTAGTCGTCGAGGAAATATGACCAATTTATCAGCGTTCGGGATCCCACGGGCTCATTTAAAAACCCAACTTAATCTAACCCTGCCTGGTAGATGGGTTCAATTGTAAGGTATAGCGTAACAAAACAGAGCGTGCTTTGTACACAAAATAAGCCCAAAAGCAGCGGAATCGCTCCAGTGATTAAGGAGATATGACCAATTTGGTGTTTCCGGGAATCCAAAGGGCCTATTTCAAAACCAATTTTGCCTAACCCTGGAGCGTTGGTGACCTCGACAACACTCCGCTCCACAGAGCTAAACTTACTAAGCAAAATTAGACCAAATGCGGCTAGATCATACCCGTGATTATAGGAATATGAGTCACAACGTGTTTTGGTGTGACCATAGGGACTCTACCAAGTTTTCCGGGGAAGGATTGGAAATCGGGTATTGAGTTCGATTAAAGGACACAAATATAGAGTTAAAGTTTTCGAATGAGCTATCCAGTATATATAGTATCAGTTATATGCAAATTTGGAGTTGTGGCTAACACCGTCGCCTTTATCTGTTTTCCAGCTCACAAGAACTTTAAAAGTCTGTTTTGCAGCAGAACTGTGGCTAGTCAACGGCATAGATTAGTAGCTTGTCGTATCACCACAGCGGTGAATTCTGAGTGTCGAATATGTAATTTAGAGATATACAGAACTATATTGCGTATTAAATTACAAAATGAGTTACCGAATATCAGCCAGGTTTCCGGAATGTTTGAGATGATATACCGATTATTGTGCTCGCAATTTGTATGCACATAAACGATGAATTCCGCAAAAATGATATATACCAAATACACCTATATATAGCTCAAGCCGCTGGGGAGGTATCACCATTGGGTCCCATAGCTCCGATGAAAACAATTTTTGACTGTGGCTAGTCAACGGCATAGATTAGTAGCTTGTCTTATCACCAAAGTGGTGAATTCTGAGTGTCGAATATGTAATTTAGAGATATATACAGAAATATATTGCGTATTAAATTACAAAATGAGTTACCGAATATCAGCCAGGTTGCTGGAATGTTTGAGATGATATACCGATTATTGTGGTCGCAATTTGTATGCACATAAACGATGAATTCCGCAAAAATGATATATACCAAATACACCTATATATAGCTCAAGCCGCTGAAGAGGTATCACCATTGGGTCCCATAGCTCCGATGAAAAAATTTTTGACCCGACGTTGCTGTGTAAGTAATGACAATAACGGTACATCGTTTTGAGCTACACAGAGAACGAATTGCTCGACAAGATGAGACTAAACACACCTATATAACTAAGGTTTAAGATTTATTACCATTTTCATGTATTTTGGGTCTAATAAACCCATTGATAAACCCTTTTTGACCCAAATATACAACAGATTTTAATGACAATAGCAGGACACTGTTTGCACCTATACAGAGCATGAACTGCTCTACAGAATGAGACCGGTGGAGATATTACCATTATCGTGTATTTTGGGTCTAATAGACCCTTTTAGAACGGCCGTTTGATCCACATCATGAATTTTATGAAAACCACGTAGCAAAGCAGTTATACAAATTTATAGACTTATTTGCTCTACCAAATTGACTCTGATGTCTATACCGATTGTCAACTTACAAAAATTAACGTGTTTCTTGGCAGCGCCACTGTTCGACTATATATTTTGTTGTTTTAAGCAATTAATAAAACGCAACGAATAAACGTTTGCAAAAACTAAGGGCACATTAATTGACATCAGATTTCAGTTGTTCTGCTTAATTCCGCCCACGTTTATTTCTAACACTGGCTTTGCCAAAGTGAAACGAGGGTGGGAGGCCTGGTATCTTCGGGCTCGGTGGCAAAAAGCGCCTCCCCTATCGGGTTGAGCTCACCTGCAAAATTTTGGTTCCCCCAGCAAAAAAACCGTGGCAAAAATTTTTTAGCTTTCCCTCCGTGAAAACACCCCTCAAATGACATAAAAAACCGACAAATTTTTTTACAAAAATCCCTTTCCTAAGTTAATAATTTGACTAATTTCAGTAAAAAAAATTGGTTAAAAAGTTGCTTTTGACCTCATTAAAGATGTTTTTGCAAGTTTGTTTTTCTGACTCTATTTATTAACAATTTTTACGTTTTGCATTGAAAAATACTTAAGTATTCTAGTCTGTTCAAGTCAGGGCCCAATTAACGGCCCCTGGCAAAATCGGTTCCCCAGTTCCGAACCAGCGCCCCCTGATAAAATTATCAACGAATAGAACAATCAAATATACGGTCTCTGGCGGATATCGAGAGAACGGCATAACCGGGCTTTTATTATGTTTATTTAATTTGCTAGGAATATAGCAGGGAATAACCGGAACGGCTCATTTAAGCGGAACCGGAACCTGGTTTTCGAAACTTATATATAGTAAAACAGATGAAAGAAGAAAAGAAAGTATAGTGGATTTAAAATGTATTAAAAATAACTTTTACGTTAAGCTTAATGTATTGCGATGGCTTTATTGCCTTTGTGAAACTTTAAAGATGCTGAGGAAGCTAATAATATTTATATACTTATAGATCAATGTGTCGGTTTTTGGACACACAGAGCAAAACGTGTCTTCCACTATACGCTCTTGCGTATACTGGTGTCAAATTCAATGTGCTTACAACGCATGGAGCGTAGAATAAACAATTTCGCCCTGTCCCTAGTCGCTTGCCTTTACTATACATATGTTTCTACGTTACTCATCCACAACGTGACTTTACTTCGATGTAGACTGATTTACAAAGTTTACAAGCGCACTGGCCGGTGCTTTGACGCAATTTATGTTAGCCAAGCATATGCTAAGTACTTCTACGTAATCCATACTCTGTTACCGAGTTGGACCGGTTTAATTCTAACATACCCCGCAGACTTCTGAATGTGTAAAATAGCTGCTACAATCATCGACCTGGCTTTGTTTCATTAACAAACTCCTGCAGGTTAAGATGAAAAATTCCTACTGAAATTATGCGCCCTACTTACGTTTCACACGTCAAATTGCTGAATTAATCTTTTCTTTTGCTTGGTTGTATTGCAACTTGATCATTCCCTCTATATAAGGGCCTACGGGCCATTATATGTATAATATATATATATATGTTGGGCCACATATGAAGCAAAAATGTGGAAAAATTCAAACAAAATTTTTGTACCGGAATTCCGGTTCTGGTATGGTTTTGAACTTTGCCGGAACCGGAACATGATTTTCGCCGGAAACGGAATTCCGGTTACTCCCTGGAATATAGGACTACGGAACGACTGATCAGATAAAGTGGTGTTTTATATTACGAATAGATGTCAGTGCACGACTTTTGTATAACATGGTTTGTCGTGAAGGCGTCACCAAAGTTTTGTATTTTGTATGTTGTCCTTTGACGAGAACCTAGCTAGCCATTTTACGATATCAAGCCGGTATCCCACACACCAAATGCACCATATTCGGACATTCGTTTTTGCATATGTTGATTGTCGTGTCGACATAATCCATTCACACGCTCTGCTATAGCGATACCATTCCGCTATTTGCATATGGCGCTCGGTGCTATGGGCTACTTCATATAATAAATATATATACTACTCGCACTATTTTTTCATATTTTCGTTCGTGTTGCTCATAATTTGACATTACAATTACTCCTCAACACATGGCTTGTCATCAGTATCAGAACAGCTATCACAATCGTTATATGTTTGTTAGCTTAACGTCAGAAGTGACGTTGTTTAAAATGCCTTAATGCAGCTTCAGTCCTGTGCAGCCATATTTTATTTAGTTTTAGTGCAGCACACCGTTGATTTAGCTTGCTCACCTCACCTTATAGGCCAAACTAATATTAAAGTTCAACGGTACCATTTGCGATTCTGCTAGCAGTAGGAAAAATGAACATCCGATACGGTGTCCCTAAATCAATAGTAATGCGTGAGTATTCTTAACCTGTGCCCATCGACTATCCTATTTTGTAATAGCCGATAGCGAAGCGCAAACTGTTGTTACGAAACAAATGGGGAAATTTCATCTGTTTTGCGATAACACGAAATTGGCAAAATAAAAACAAGTACCAAAAATTACACCTTGTGTTCAAACAGAATTTTGACGATTTTGAATTTGCAGTGAAATGTGTTATCTAATAACGTACCATTCTCCCTCCAGGAAGAACGATACCGACTGCTCGATCAGATTGCCATGATGCGGAAACTGCATTGATGAAGTTTGACGTTTCGTTTGAGCAGTTAATGCCGATCAGCTTCTGATTTGTATTTGTCTGTGTTCGCGAATAAATTTAACATAATACTGACGTCACAAGTCAACAGCTCCTGATGCTTAGGTTATAGTGTTCGCGAACAAATCCAGATCCGGTAGAATTTCGTTCGCAAAAAGCTCGTTGATTTTCGCGAACACAAATTTGCCGGATTATATACTACCACAGAGCTGTGTGTTAGCGAACAGTTTTGTGCCGGATTACTGTTTCCCAAAAAACGTTCGGTAACGGATTTTTAACCGAAATAACAAAATAGGATTATTGATGGGCATGGATTAAGTTTACTGTCGCATAAGCATTACTCTTCTATGCTATCATTCATTTTCCTTAAAGAACCCCACAAAGCGATCGAACAATGCCCGCCCAAACCCACGCTGCACGACACGCGATTGCAATGCAAGCACTGACATATGTATCAATTTAAGATCTAAAGAGTTATTGTGGCGGTGTGGTTCCGCGTGCTGACCCCTAGTGCAATAAATACAGTAGCTACCGAAACTTGTTCGTCATCTAAGATGAGGGGTCCTTGCCGAAAATTGGAGCAGGATGGTCGCGGGTTTCCGGTCATGAAATTCCAGATTTTTTCTATGATTTTCTGAGGCGTAAATCGACATGTGACACTGTGTAAAATTCCAGGATTTGTGCTGCGATTGTCCAGGATTCACCCTATTTCAATTTATGATCTTTCAAAGTTCCATGTTTCTTTAAGACGCGGTCACCCAATAGAGCTCAGCGTGCATAAAAGTGGGTGTATACCCTAGGGTCCTAATTATGCGCCCTGATTAGAGATGTCCGCAGATCGGTTCGGACAGATGACCGGTCCACACCGTTGAGAATTTTCTAGCCACAACTGTAAACTCACAATTTTTTTAACAAAATTAAAATTGGTCCTCGGAGTTGCTATTAATTCCGTAACGCGTGTTGCGATAGCATTTATATATGTAATCATGTGACTCAAAATTGGCTAGTACAGTCTCTTAATTAATACCATACCGAACTCTCGGCATAGCTAACAACCTTATTAACCATCACCCTAACTTCTCTCACTAAAAGTCCAACCTCGAATTAATTTCGACAATGTTTTTTTAGAATTTCTCAATAATTTCGACTTAGAGAATTGGACATGATATAAATATTCGACACGTTAGAATATGTTCGTCAATTACTTGGTTTAAATTTACCTATACAATGATAGATAAGAAAACATGCTTAATCTCAGATATAAATCAACTATAACAATATGAAATACGGTATCAATTGGATATAGACTCACAATCCTAAGCCATGGTTTCCAGACTAACTGTACTACATCGTAATTTTTAGCTTGTTCTGATTTGATTTGATGATAATATAAGAGCACGTCAAAGTATCAAAATTGTTTGGCACAAAAATTATATACCTTTCGAATGCTATACTAAAATATCAAAACTATTTCTTGCTATGGTGCCAATGAAACTCAATGGCATATGTGAACATATCGCTTCACGTATTTCGATTACGTGCAATTATATGCCGATATAGAAAAATAAGAAACGTGCAAAAAAAGCGGGCAAATTGATAGCCCCAAACATTATCCCAAAAATTTCATGGCGCCCGCGGGGACAGGTTGCGAATACAATTTTTGTTGCACTAAAAATTGATTGTGTTCGTTGGGAAAGATGAGTGCATCAGTTTAATTCAAAAGGATGCTATCATGAAACCTGTTGCCAATTATCATTACCAGATAAGCTAATAATTAATAAGAATATCAGTCAGGTACCTGTTCATTGATTGATAATCTATTAATTTATGAATTTCCTGACGATATTATGGTACTTTACACTATAAGTCTCAACCTGTTCCAATGCATAGTACATCCGTAGCTCCGTCAGACCATAGTCATTCATTATTAATTTATTTATTAAAATTGCATAGCATAACAGTAATTTAATACATGCATATATCTGCACCAAAACGACTGACGGTCTCTATACACAAGCACATTGGGTTGAAACCATTTCATCAGTATCGTCATTTTGGTCGTATTATGATTTTAATTAACAAACTAACTGTATGATATATGCATACACGGAGATAGGTTATATATAGTTCAGTCAAATGTCTATCTGTGTAAGTATATCTGATGTATTATATAGTATATAATACCTTTTTACTTCAGTTACCGACGTCCACACTGGAATCAAGCACGTTCGAAGGTATTTCCGGCAATTCGAGCAATACATCTGATATAATGCCTAAAACATCTACACCTAGTCTTGAAGGTATTACTATTTAGCTACAGAGACTACTATACATAAGCCACAGCAATCTTGGTACAGTGATGGACAAAAAATGTTTGTTAGGTGAAACTAGGTTTTTGACTTTGACTTTGACTTTTTTGACCATATCGGACCGAAAAATTTATTCAGGTTTTATCACTAATCCTGAGGATTGATGACTATATACGATCGTGATATATGATATATATGTTGGTTATAAATGTGAATTGGACAGTCACGTTCCCGGATGTATGTTTAAGTTTGCAATTATTGCCTTCTAAAAACAATGCTATACACAAACAATAAAATAAATGCCAATGCGGCCTAGGTATAGATACTGCAAACATAGTCCTGTTCGATGACAATTACAGATCCGCCTCGAAGAATCAATGCCAGTGTTTTAAGTAATAAGCTGAGATTACTCGAAACATTGTGATAGAAGCATGGTCCATAAAAGATATTATTATTCGGCCCCTTACTGTATCGAGATTTACACTAAAACAGAAAGAACTGTGATCAATTAAAAGAAACGTGTGATCCTTTTGAAGTCAGAACTCAACTACCGATGAAACAAGAAGACAAATTCAATATTGACGAAAGCTAATATGCAAATTAGTCAGCGGAGCTCGGCGAAGCCGAGCGAAGCGTTTTTATTTTCTGTCTATGACCAAAAAGTCGATGTCCATCCGTTCGTTCGTTCGTTCGGTCCGACGGATCTCAAGAACCACTGAACCGATTTTAAAAAACTTTTTTGTTTGAAAGCCTATCATGTCAGAGTGTGCATCTGATATTTGGGATTAAAAAATTTTGAGTAGTTAATTAGTAATTAGCTAATTCGTTACGCTTATGCAGCTAAATAGAGAATTTTGCAATATTTGTGTTATTTATTGAAATAGAATCGTTTCGATCAGACCATTATAGGGTTTTTGGGTCGAAGAATTCAAATATAATATTTTTACCAATGATAAAGCCCTATGCAATGTAGTTATTTGAAGAACATAAAATTGAGTACATTCGTAATGCCACAGCCCAAGCTACGCTCACAAATGTAGTTCCACTACCGACTAGTAATAATAATGACAATAACATAATAATGCATTATACATTATAACAACAATATTATTATATTATTGTTACATTTTTTATTTAGATTAAGGTAGGGGTTGCATGGGGAATTTCTTATGACGGCTATCGGATGTTAAAAGGGAACGGGATTCGTCACCGAAGATTGCTAGGAACCAGGTGTGACCAGTAGAATTCCGGAGGGGATACTCGAATGGCGCGTGTTCTTTACTTTTCGTGATCAGTACTTGTATATATTTCGCGTTGTGGCGTGACTACGTCCGAAACACTCTTGGTTCAGATAATTACAAACCCATACACGTAGCGAATATCGTTTATTACAAAAGAATATAAAACGTTATAGCAGAATCCTTGAGGTCAGCTCCTGTAGGCACAATTCTTTTAGTACCGTTATGATAAGATCACGCTTTAGATATTAGATATTTGTTTTTTGCCACCACCGCACTCTATTAACTCAACCCTATTTTTTATTATTTTTAAGGTTGGGTTATGAACTATTCTATTACTCCCCTTGTGAGGTTGATACAATCGCCCCCAAATAGCTAACGATGTACGAGTAATTGAGTACCTGAACCTAGGTCCTTAGGTTTACACTAATACGGTCCTTATTTGACACAGTTGCTCCCGAATGGCTAACAACTGCGTTACGGTTTGAGTGACGACGCGTTAAGTATTACTTTACTAAGACTTTTGTGAGTTGATACAGTTAACCCCCGAATGACTTATCAACTGCTTACTTACTTAGAACTTAGTACATCTTGTGTCTTTTAGCGACACACTGGGCAGATAGCAGCTTCCATTCACCCCTATCTGCAGCTATAGTTTCGGTTTCACCAATGGTTTTACC
Organism: Trileptium ribeirensis; assembly: GCA_030248225.1. Taxonomy (NCBI): domain Eukaryota; kingdom Metazoa; phylum Nematoda; class Enoplea; order Enoplida; family Thoracostomopsidae; genus Trileptium; species Trileptium ribeirensis. The sequence continues at coordinate 27,482 of JASANE010023772.1, read as the reverse complement.
TACAGCAGCAAGATCTTCTTTAAACGTTTTGCGCCACGTAAGCTTCGGTCTTCCACGTTTTCGCTTGCCAATTGGTGGTTCCCAAAAAACCATATTTGCACACCGTTCGTCTGCCAGCCGCAGAATATGTCCAGCAAGACGCATCCTTCGCTCTGTTATAGTATCGCGCAGTCTTCGAGATTGTGTACGCTCAAGAGTCTCCTTATTGGTGACGTGATCGCGATCTTCAAAACCTTCGGCAGACATCCCTGATGAAACACGTCTAGCATCTTGGATTCTGTAGCTTTCCACGTTTCATTGGCAAATTGCATTCAGGTGTGTATATTAAAACGTTTTATTTACGCGTATAATTGATAATGGCCTCTAATGCATTGCAAACAAATCGTAAATCGTCTCGGACAACAAATGACAAACCGTTGGTGGATCCATATTGTTACGAGCCCACAAGTCCTGTCAAATCACGGAAATAAATGCCGCTTGCGGAGACAGTGTCATTACGTGTCGAACATGCGAAAGGACCTTCCATAGGGTATGTTCTGGTGTTTCTGCAGCATTAGCAACTGAGCTTCAGAGAGGGAATCAGCAATTGTCTTGGGACTGTAAACACTGCGCTGTTAAAGTTAGAAACATGATAAATAGTATCTTAGCGTCGGAAGCACGGCTAGATGGTTTAACTGCGAGAGTGGAAGCATTAGAAACCAAGCAAGTCGAGTGTGGTACTCAGAAGGAAGCTATAATTACAGCAACAGACATGGTGAAAGAGCTGCGTGAAATGGAATTTCGTGAGCCAAATCTAATGTTATTTGGTTTAAAGGAGATAACTGACCGTGACATAGACTTTCGTAAGGGTGAAGAACGTCGTATTTTGCTGATGTTCTCAAAAAAATCCATGTCAAGCCTGCGGACGTCTCGTTTCGAGTAGTAACGCGCGTCGGAAGATTCGTTGCCACAAAGCAGCGGTCTATCAAGTTAGTGTTTCATTCTGTTAAATTACGCAATCGAGTTTTAGCAAATGTAAAATATCTAGCCAACGCATCTTTCGTCATATATCGACCGGACGTTACGCCAATGAATTGAAAGCTGAGAAAGCATTAATTTCTGAGCTGAAGAAATGTCGACAATCGAGCGGTAAGGATTTGGTTATTCGCAATAACAGAATCATACAACGTCCAGATAAAGAGTCCGTCCAAGCATTGAATGATGCTCCTGCCGTTATACAAACTACTGTTCCTTTAGGCACCGCCAACCAAGCACCCCAAGCTCAACAGTAACTGGAGATGATAATTTTGTAGACTCGTTCACCTAATTGAACTGTTTCAACATATGTACCTTTTGTAACTTTACTTCCTGTTCTTGTAGTATTATTTTTTCGTCTCAGAGTTCAGTTATTTTTAATGATCATTGTAATTTTACTGATAACACATGTTTTGATGCTAAAAACATCTATCACGGAATCACAATTTACTGGTCACAAAGAAATATTTTGTCAAACAATTAATCATCAGAATAACAATCCCAGTTATAGCAACAGTGATATTGTTAACTCTATAAGTTGCGTTTCGTTTAACGCCAGAAGTATCGTGAACAAAATGCATTTGTTATGGAAATTTGTGAATAATAATGTTTTTGACATTGTAATTGTTTGCGAGTCGTGGGGGCGCCGAAATGTCTCAAATTCTTAGCTGCGCTTGCCTGGTTTCACAATGTTTCGTTCAGACCGTAGAAATAGTGCCGGAAGGCGTTCTGCTCTATATTGCTGACTGGATCGGACCTCAACAGTCAGAAGAGTTTCTTGCGTTCGATTATGATGACGTAGTAGCCGCGACTGTGCCATTATGGCGGAATGATGAGCTTTTGGTGATCTCAGCACACCGGTCGCCTTCCAACAGCAATGATGACAATTCGGCTTTATATCGATCAGTGGCAAAGATTAGCACTTATTCCTACTCACACACATTACTAGCTGGAGATTTTAATTTGCGTGATATCAACAACAACGGCAAACAGTTGCGACGACTTTATGGACGTTGTCAACGATGTTGGCCTGATTCAACACGTAACACAACCTACTCACCATGACGCCCTTATTGATCTTGTATTCTCCAGTGAAGACGAAATTATACCTTATGTTGACGCAGAGGCTGGACTCGGTCAAAGCGATCATACTACTATTTCCTCTAATTCTTTATGTTCAAGCCAAACGAACCTCTAATCCAAGTAAACATTATAACACCTTCACAGAATGGACTGGCCACGTATGCGTAACATGTTATCACAACATTTATATGACGCAGACGTAGGTAATCTAAATTCACGTGGGCAGAATTTCCGCCGATGCTTCGAAACTTCTGTACCAATCTCATCTCCACCGTATAGAGAGACACGGCGCGATCATCAGCCATGGGAAACTAGAAGAACAAAACATGCCGAGCGTCGTTAAAAGAACAGCTACCGAGCGTTTGCCCGAGCACATACCGCAGCAACTTTCGAAAGATATCAAGCTGCAAGTCGCCAACTAGTGGAAGAAACCAATTATGCAATTTGGTTTTATGAGCGGCGATTAGCTGAAAACATCCATAGTGGCTCAAAGTCGTGGTGAACGTACGTAAATAGAAACAAGAAAGTTAAAGCGAGTGTCGGACCAATTACTCGTGATGATGGATCATACACGACTTCGGATTTAGAATCGGCTACATTGCTCAACAAATATTTTGCGTCTGTTTTCATCGAAGAGAATACAGCAAAAGTGCCCAACTTTCCTTACAACTAAAACTACTCTGTCCACCGTTACTTTCACGCCAGACATCGTCGCCGCAGCTATAAATAAATCGAAAAGAAATGCTTAAGCAGGACCAGATAATATACGAAACATCTTGCTCCACGAATGCCGCGATGTTGTGTCTCCATACCTTGCCGACTTATTTAAATTATCTCTAACCAACACAGATATCCCGGACGAGTGGTTATCCGCCCTTGTGACTCCTATATTAAAAAGGGTAATCGTTTTGATCGACGCAATTATCGACCGATCAGTCTGACATCAGGGTCATGTAAAATCATGGAAACTACAATCAAAGATGCTATCATGGATTATGCCAGTGATAACTCTTTATGGTCAAATTCGCAGTTTGGTTTTGTATCCGGACGATCGACCGAAATCCAGCTTCTAGACTATCTTAATCATATTACTCATATTATCGATAGCGGGGACAGTACAGATGCGATATATCTGGATCTGAGTAAGGCATTTGATCGGGTCCCACACCATCGGCTAATGGTACAAACTTGAATCTTACGGCATTCGCAATCCTTTACTAGGGTGGATAGCAGCATTTCTAAAGCATCGAACTCAGCATGTTGTTGTCAGAGGCTCTAAGTCAGAACCACAATCCTCACATCGGGTGCCCACAGGGAGCAGTTCTCGGTCCTGTGCTGTTTCTTTTTTTACATCAATGATATAGTTGACGCAATCAGTGGTGGTGTATGGATTTTCGCTGTCGATTCAAAAATCGTCCGTCGCATTCATCGTCATATGCCAAGTATCGGAACAGACAATATGCAACAAGACCTCGATTCCTTGTCGATTTGGGCGCATGGTTGGTTGATCGACTTCAACATCGATAAATTTGCCTGTATACATTTCGGAAAACACAATCCAAAACACTCATACTTTGTTAGCAATAAAGAAGTACCACCGTTGGAATCAACGAAGGACTTTTGAGTTCAATATCTCAGTCGCTCAAACCATCTGAACATTGCAGCCAAATAGCTGCAGATGCTAACTATAGTCTTCGGTCTATACGGCGGACTCTGGGCTTCTGAGATACAAAAACATTCAAAGCCCTTTATTTGCATTGGTTAGATCTACGCTGGAGTACGCGAGTTCTGTGTAGTGCCCATTTCACAGACGTGACATAGACTTGTTGGAGAAAGTACAACGTAGAGCAACAAAAACACATCGCATACGCGAAATGAACTACGACGACAGATTGTGGGTGCTGAAGCTTCAAGTGCTATAAACCCGTAGATTGAGCGCAGATCTAATCCTTACACATTAACTGCTGCACAACAAACTAAACTACGACTACAACCGACTATTCACTATAGCAGAGCGTCGTCCACTCCGCCAAACACATGCTTAAAGTGCCACCTACGACTACAACATCTCGCCTATCATGCCGGCATTACTTTTACTCAAATCGTGATATAAATCATTGGAATTCTCTACCCAATGACTTTTTTTTGACTGCTACCGCAAATTTCAAAACTCTCCTCCACGAATCGCAAACGCTTCCCGAGTTACAACTGTCGTCCCTTGCTGCTTCCGTATATATTCTAGCAGAAAAAACGTTTCAATCTGTCAACCAAACAAGCCGATGTCACACAATCGGATGAATTTAACAAGCTGATGTCAAACAATCGGCTGAGTTTTTCCAATTGGTGTGTCGATATGCTTAACACTAACAAGGACGCAAATGCTTACTGTGTCCAATTGGGGGACCGGTAAGGTGTCCAATTGGGGGACCGGTAAAAATAACCGGCAAGAATATATGGTATTGGGTAGTACGATGGAAATGTATAGGCGCATCTTGATCTAATTTTTAACTTGCCCAGACTCTTTCTAACCTCCGAAAGAAAGTCGCTGCTTTGCCGATTCTACACTCTGCATCAAGTTCGGCACCACCGTCAGTAGCAAGTGTGCTGCCAAGGCATGTGAACCGATTGACATCTTGAATTGATTGATTTCCAACCACAATCTGCGGGGCGTTTTGAACCTTTACACCGACCGACACTGCTTTCGTTTTTCCGCTGCTGACTCTCATTCCAATAGAGCCCGCGACGTCGCACAATCTATCTGTCAGATGTTGTAGGTCGGCTCTGTTTTCAGCTAGTAGGGCAATATCGTCCGCAAAGTCTAGGTCAGCTAGGACATTCTTGTGTCTTTGCTCTTTGAACAAAACCAATTTTCCGTATATTGGCTGCTTCGTATGCCGCTGCAGTTCAGATGAACCCACTGAAAACAGCCATTACACAGGAACGAGTATCCCGTTCGTCCCATGTTGCCATTGCAATGGATTGGACATTTGGTTGGTTTTGCTGCTGTTATATATATATATATATATATATATATATATATATATATATAGAAAAAAATATATATATACATATATATATAGTGATTCCCACCGACCAACCCGGCAGGCGAGCAAAGTGCTAATGTATTAGTTCCACTTAACTATTACTAAAGCTTAATTACAATTAGAAATATCATGCCTGACTAATGGCTTGCAATTAGCTTGCTTAGCACGTTTCAACTCGTATATCATTCTTACAACTGTATCAACGCTTTCCTCGCCCAAATCTTGATTTTATTTCACAGCCTCATGGTGTGACAGCTGAGTAACCAAACCACTAGAGACAGGGAGTCACTCCGTTCCTGCTCCAGTGACCCAGTACCCCTCTGCCACCCTTTTAAACATACAGTAATAATATATAGCTTGCAAGCTAATAAATATATAATACACATTTTCATATGATATGAACAATGTATAATTAAATATAACATAAAAATAACCAACCTGCCAAGCGGTGGTAAGAAGGATGTTAAGGGGCAAGTGTCCCACTTATAAACACCCTCATAAAAGCTTCATAATCAATAATAATTGCTAGTCTAAATTACGTGAATGCTTTAGAAAATGTGAAAAGTTCATATTTTTTATTTGTGACTTAAACATGCTAACTGTTCTAGCGGTAACAACAGGTTTCTCGTTATGTAAGATAGGAAGCGAATTCCAAACCGGAACGATGCGACTTGAAAAGTAGAATTTTCTAACATTTTTATTACAACGTTGAACGATAAGTTTCAAAGAATGACCCCTTGTCACGCCATTGTTAAGCAAGAAAAAATCAGAGAAATCCAAACAAATATCACGATGTACAATTTTATAACAGTACACAAGGTCAATATGCAATCTACGAAGTTCAAGGGGTTGTAGTTTCAAACAAGATAATCTATTTGAATAAGATACCATCTCATACCTTAACCTAACAAACAGCCTACGAGTAAAGTATCTTTGAACTGATTCTAGCTTATCGATGTCTTTCAGAAGATACGGATTCCAAACTACAGAGCAATATTCCAATATTGGCAGGACATAGGCTTTATATGCTGTTAGCATAACATCCTTGTCTGCCTTGACGAAACATCGAAACAACATGTTAAGAACCTTATACGACGGTTTGCAGACGTTTGAAACATGCGTAGACGACTTGAGATCGGAACAAAATGTTACACCCAAATCTTTATATATACATTCTACTTCAAATACATTGTTTTCTAACGAGTAATCTTTCAAAACGGAATGTGTTCCATAGCGAATACAAAATGATTTATGCGGAGCTATGCTGAGTTGCCATTTATGGGACCAATCAAAACAAGAATCAATGGCTTCTTGCAATATCATAGCATCGGATATACATGAAATTGATTTATAAATTTTAACATCATCAGCAAATATTTTAACACCAACATCAGGCAAACATGACGGTAAATTATTAATATAGATTAAAAACAGCAAAGGACCTAACACTGATCCCTGTGGGACTCCTGAAGTAATTTGACACTCAGTACTGTATTGAGAACCTATTTTAATACGTTGAAAACGATTCTGGAGAAACGAAGTAATCCACTTATAACAATGTCCACGAATACCTATGCTATAAACTTTTGACAATAGCTTAGAATGTGACACTGAATCAAATGCCTTGGAAAAGTCTAGATAAATTACATCAGTAGCCAATCCATTATCTATTGTTTGTGTAAGATCATTTAGCAAGTGAAGGAGCTGCGCACACGTTGAATGATTTTTACGGAACCCAAACTGATGCTTTGTCAATATATTATTTTGTTCCAAAAACGTAGAAATTCTGTGTGCTAAAATTTTTTTCATAACCCGACAAGATACACTAGTTAACGAGATCGGGCGATAATTTGATGCAATGGTCGGATCTGCTTTGTTAAATAGAGGCTTTATATCAGCCACTTTCCATGATCGCGGAACCTGACTATAATAAAAAGAATTGAAAATATAACACAATGGAAAAGCAAGCTCATTATGCATAACTTTAAAAAATAAACTTGGTATATGATCAGGAGTGTGACTAGTTTTAGAAGGAAGCGCCTTCAATATCGAACTAATCTCATCAGGCAAAAACTGTATGTACTCTATGAAAAAATTATTTTCTTCATTATTCGGAAGAGTACCGTCATCTATAGTATACACTCTTGAAAACTCTTTACTTATTACTTCACACTTCTCAGACTGATCAAATATAAGAAATCCTTCTTCATTTCTGATAGGACCAATTTCGTCATTTTTAAAGCACCGATACTTGACATAGTCAAAAACTTTATTTATATTTCCCGAGGATAAAATTTTATCTTCTATATCTTGTGCGTAATTATCAATTACTTGTTTACAATGAATTGAAAAATCCCGATATTGCCTTTTACCATTAGTAGAATGTCTTGAGCGCCACAATTTTTTTTCTTCGAAAGTAATTTACGTATATATCTAGGATAACGTTTTTAGTAAAAGATAAAGTTGAAACAGGCACAAAACAAACAAAAACATCGTAAATAATAGAAAGAAAAGACTCCCACATGTCATCAACATTATTACAATGCTCAAATAATCCAACCCAATTATATCTAAGCAAGAAATTTTTTATTCCTACTACGCTTGAAATTATATGTTCGGTAAATCTTTTCTTTGCAGCTGAATCCTACCAACGAAAAATCAACACTAAAATGATCGCTAGTTGAAAAGTTTTCACAACACAGAACATTACAAACATTTGTCGTGGCTGATGTTAACACTAGATCCAAAATAGTATTGCCTCTGGTATAAAAGTTTACTAGCTGTGTTAAACTTTGTTCAGCAGTAAAGTCAAGGAATCTCGTTGCTAACTCACCATTTGCAGTTTGACAATTCCAGTCTATAGTTGGAAAATTTAAATCACCTACAATAGTGCACGGATAACAAACGTCACATAAATTATGCAGAAGTTCTATCAGATCTAAAAGATTGGCATAGTCACTATTAGGCGGTCGGTAAACACACACCAACCTATGTGGGCTAGGTATATGTAAGTCTACGGCGACGGTTTCTAACGATCCCAGTTCACGACATGAAATAGGCACATAATTAATAGAATCATGTAATACAATGGCAACTCCCCCGCCAACTTTACTTATTCTGTTTTGCCTGACCGCAGAAAACTTGTTTGCAAGAAAAGTTGAAGGACTGCCTTCGTCAAGCCAAGTTTCAGTAACTGTATAAACTAAATACTTAGATAAATTTAACATTGTTTGAAACTCAAACAGTTTATTGTTTAAACTTCTGGCATTTAACAATTTACACAGTATAAGTCCACATTTGGAGTCACTTGCCCCTTTTACACGTTTCCCAAAAACGTTTTGGGATCAAACACAAACGAATCGTCTTTATAACCACCAGTAAGCACGCCTTCACTATTTTTAGTACAGTCGATGAACTTGACCACTTTTTCATATAACACAACATATTTCGAGAAAGAACTTTCAAGAGTTTTGTTAAGTTCATCGCACCTAGTGCGCAACTTGTTTACAAACTCCATTTGTTCACGCGACAAACTTCGCCGTATAAAAACACCATCCCATCAGAATCTTTTAGACGTTTGGCCTGTGACAAAATAGAGCGCTGACAAAAAGATGAGGCAAACTGTACCTTTAACAGTCTGGACTTTGCATTCGGTCCTACACGTTTAGCTCCCATTCTAAAAACTTGTGTGATATTAGCACCGGAGTCTAAGAAGGAGCACATGTTTTTAACATTTGCAAAATCATTGTCTGTTTCTGGCAAGCCGATTATAACAGCGCTACGTCGACGAAGATCATCTTCTTTTGTTGACTCAATTGTTCTACAGTTATAACCTTCGCTTCAGAAACAGCGATTTTTGCAGCAACTGCTGCCCACGACTGGAATTCATTTTGCGTTGGGATGACTGTGAGCTTATCGGCCTTCTCCGCGGCACGTCTCTTACCAAAACGTAACCGACATCTCCAATGGTGGCCAAAGGGGAGGGGGTGAAAACAGAGCGAGTTCGGGAATGCCCAAAAATATAAATAAAGTCAAGATTAGAGGGAAGGAGCCACCAAGGGGATGTACCGGTCTACCAGCGGTCGGAGATACCCTTTGTCACGAAAGAGAAGTTGCGCGAGTTCCCAGCAGTAGACATGTCATTGTCCCGGGCAGGGATATCAAGGTTGTATTTGAATGATATAACCACTCCTAATATAAATTGAGTTGGCCGTGGGGAATGAGTAAGGTACTTTAAACAATTGCTTGATTAATTTAAGTGGAGCATTAGTTGTAGCTTATGTACTAGTTGAATGGAACTATTTATGGTATAAAAGTATCAGAGAAACTGGAAAAAGGTGTGTTTACTTGAAGCAATAATTGTAAATATAGCTTGGTTTGATTTCGTGCACTCGGCACCTTTCAGCCATAGCGAATTTGAAATAATTTATTTTGTGTAAGATAAAATTGAGATAGCGAACTCGAGTATCTGTGCTATTAAGGATCATACCCTGGCAATGTCCACAAGACGAGCCCTGGGTAATGAATTTTGATATTGGAAAAGCCTAAAGATTGGTTCAGTTAAATTTAAAACGAACTCTAATTTTGGTCAGCGTTGGCAAGTTCGAGTAATTGTGCCATCAACGCTTAAATATACCGTGGCAAGTTCGCATAACGAGCCGTGGTATAAAGTTAAATTGAAAATAAGATTTTGAAAAAGTAGATTTTGATTGTGAATTGGAGCTTTGTGAAAAATTGGTATGTTAACAATGTGAAATTGCCCATATATGGTTTTAAGGAATGAAAAGCTATCTTTAAACTACAGCGAGCTCGAGTGGCGAGTCTGTAGTGTTTTGATGATTTGTTGTAAGTTTTTATACAAAGCTTTTCTGTTATCTGCTGTGCCCGGGTAGGCTCGTGTAGAATATAAACTAGAGTTCTTTAGAAACATTTGTTTATAATCTCTGACAAAACTTAACACTGTCACGGTGCGCCCGAGTAGGCCCGTGAACAGCTGAATTTAGATTGACATCGAGTAATGTTAACTGATGAAATTGGTATTTTTAATAACAGAATAGTTACTGAGGAATCTCATTAGCGAAAGTTGTTCGGGTAACTGTTGATAACATTTATTAATTGTAATTCCCGATAGATTTTGAAAGAGGAATACCTAAGTAATCTTGCATTTACTTTTAGCTTGTATTTTATAATTTGGCAGTATTTAGAGAGGAATGAGCTGCATTAGCTCTGAAGGCATCCAAGCTCTGGCTTAACTCAGCAAGGCAGCCCGAGTTAAGACAGAGTATGGAGCTAGAGAAGGCATTGGTAACCGTCAGGTCTCAAGCTTAGAGGTTGTATAATAATACACTTTGGAATGTCTGGATACCGTTTAAGTATTAACCAAAGAGCAAAATGTATTACCTGTGTTGCTTGTAATACTAGTATGGTATGCAGACAAATTGCACCAGGGCTCTAAAACTATTGTTATATACAAGTTGCCTAAAATTAAAGATACATACTGCCATAACGATAAAACTCAATAAGGTAGTAAAACTAGGATGAGTTTTATGGTTGCCTAGCACCCTGTAAGCAGTTAACAATAAGTTTCTAGGGGACAAGCTAATGCTAGCGCCAGGAGGGATATTTACGTTGCTATAGGTGACCAGCACCTTTATTTGGAAGAACATAAGCACTAAGTAATCGGAGATCGGCTCAGATTTGATTAAAAATAACACCAATTCGTTGGAAAATTTTAATACCGTTGTTAGCTTGAAATTTGTGAACAAGAAATAAACAATATAGCAATATTAGTACCCAACGCGATATACGTAAAACTTAACAGCCCCGGCATTATGCACCTAGGGTAAGTAGATAACAAATAATAACACTAATAAGGCATAAAGGTTATTTCCTTTGCCCAGCAAAATAGAACGTATACACCGTGATAACAATTTTTGTATTGATTTTTGGATATTTTGATACGGGTATGGGTTCGCGATAACCGTGTATTATGGGATACACATACCCAAGTCGTAACTTTACCTGAATGAGCTGTAGGTTTTGGGAATCTGAAAACAACTAAGAATTTTATGAGTTAGTGTTAATGGGACAAGTGACACAGGATGCCCCTAAATAGAACGTGGGTGTTGGACCATAACCGCCAAGCCCCCTAAGCGTAAAATTTCCCGGGCCTGCATGCTGGGTAAACCCTAGGCGAGGCTTGCGCTAAGACATAATTCCGGTAATTATGTCCCACCCTGGAGCATACTTGCAACTATGCAGCCTTCGACGATAGAGCAGCCCATAAAAGGCGGTTCCGGAAAGGGAGAAAGACCAATCCCACCCAGAGGTTCCCGTTCAGGGGATGGGCTGCCCTCTTTCTGGTCTGCCTTACCCTTTACTATGTCTTACTATGCCTAGTAATCCCACCTCCACGGCAGGATCCAGAAAATACAGGAACAGCCTCCTGTATTGTCACGCAAAGATTCTTACCATGAGGTTGCATATACACGCGTGCTGTGGGACACCGTAGTATACCGGTATTTACAAGTAAATGCAAAGCTATCTAAACAAAATTTAGCCGCGTAAATATCTATTTAAGGGAGTTCCTAAGATTAAAGAAGGGAAATCAGAAACCTAGAGATTTTAAAAGAGTCAGCTAAGCTACCTACTGAATTGTATGTAGCATTGGAATACATTTGAAAGAAAGAAAATGCCGCAACTATGTGTCAATTTAGACATTTTGAGCAAAACTGTATAACCATCTGAACAACAAAAAACGTTACTACTATTACTAAGAATATTACTACCGGGTTAGCGAGTGATAACCCATAATAAGTACGTTTTAGTGTCACTAAATTTCGAATAAGAAAATTACGAAAATACCAAAGTACAAAGTCGACAAAATCGTGTATGTATATAATGAAAAGTAACAATTAATAACAAAAACACGTAGAACAAAACAACACCAAAACTACTACTCATTGACTGACAAATAATAATAATTTCAGCCCCAATGAATTATGGCGCATGCGCAAAATCGTCGGAAAAGCCATTCGTTTACACCGCAGTAAAGTAGTAGCTAAAGTAATTTATTTACTAATAAATATTATTTAATAATAATAGTTATAAAATTTTAGGGAAATTATAAGAACTTTTAGGGTTGTGAAAAGGATAGTTTAGGGGTATTCCATAGGAATCAGGTAGTTTTTAGGATAGGAATAGATAGTGGAAACCCCCTGGGTTAGTTTGTGAAACCCTTATCATCGTATGAAGTTAGAAAATCAAATATTAACGTATTTAATTTTGGAAGAAAAATGGTGAAAGTTGAGGGACACCGAAGGTTAAGAAAAATAGGATTGTGGGACGATTAGAGGGTTCTTAACTTGAGGAAAAGATGAAATGTGGTCCAATAGTAGAGTAGAAGTTGTCCCCGCTTAATGAGACCCGAATATATTTATAATTTTAGTAATGAAGTGAAAAAGTTGATTTTTTAGGTAAAACCGAGTATAATGTCATGGTATAGAGGTAATGTATCGCCAGATAGAAGTAAGCAAGTAGCCCACCCAAGTGTGAGTTTATCGGCCTTCTCCGCGGCACATTTCTTACCAAAACGTAACCGACATCTCCCATGGTGGCCAAGGGTACAGGGGTGGAGATGCAGAGCGATTTCGTGAGCTACCCAAAAAATATAAGTAAAATCAAGGATAAGGGGAAGAGAGGCCACCAAAGGGATAGACCGGTCTAACAGCGGTCGGAGATACCCTTTATCACGGGATGAGAGTTGCGCGAGTTCCCAGTGGTAGACATGTCATTGTCCCGGGCAGGGATATCAAGGTTTAGGTCAATGTATGATGCTTGATTGTGAACTAAGCTGAATAGGCCGTGTGAACATATATAAACTAAAATAAATCACAGTTCAACCAATTCCAGTTGATTACCAATGATGCCTTGCAATCCAACCAGACTTAGACCGTTGGTTGCTCTAAAAAGTAAGTTGCTATGGGATAAAAATTGTGAGTTTAGGGAAGGATAGGATTGGTGCGTTCGGCACCCTTTAAGGTGTGACCTTTTCAAAATTAAGCTAAGACTAAATTGAATTTTGGTTAGCAGGACTGCATATCCATGCTAATACTGACTATACCCTGGCGAGTCCGGAGAACATGCCGTGGGTAACGAATTTATACTAAAAATGCTTAAATATAACTGAGGAATTTCAAAATTTAACATGAGAATTTTAACTAACATTAGCGAATATGAGCACTTAGCCCATCAAACTTTGTACCCTGGCTAGTCCGAAGGACAGGCCATGGGACACTGATAAAAGTTTGGAAAAGAATAATTCATGACACGAAGTAAAACTTTATAAAAGTTTGAATTGTAAAAACAAATAAATTTAAGACCTGGTTAAAAAAGTTGTAAAAAGAAATTGTAAAGTTGGAATAAAAAGACAAGAAAACAACATTACAATATTGCGAATTAAAACGATAATTTACTTAGAGATTTCTTAAATAATTTGGCATGGTGGTACCGCACCCGTGTCCCTAAGTTTAGAATTTACCAGAACATGTCCGAGATCGCAGGTTCTGGATGCAGCATGTAAAAGTTTCAGGAAAAAATGCCACTACGGCGACAAGTCTGTGTAACGGTCCCGTAGTGCGTTGTAAAAAGAATTTGAATGAGTTTTGGCATATATTTTTAAGGAACAAAATTTTAGAAATTTGAACTGAGAACTTTTATCATAGGTGGTTAAACAAGAGTAGGTTTGAACTATATTAGTTCTGAAGGCTTCCAAGCTCTGTCTCAGCTCGACAAGCGGCCAGAGTTGAGACACAGAGTGGAGCTACGAGGGTTTTCTCATAAAATTGTTAGCTTGTTCGGCAATACTAGAAAATTCTGTTACCCTGAACGACCAATTTATGCATAAAACAAAGATCTGGATTTTACCTTTAGAGATCGCAACATTAATGTCGAAAGATTGCACCAGAACGCTAAAGCTATAAGTATTTACAGGTCGTCTAAAAATAGATAAAGAATAGCACCATTAAAGTAACAAATCTAGCACTCCGTTGAAACCAGAGGCTTCGATAGCAATTTAGCCTAGAGTCCCGAATAAACGCCAAATGAGTAAGTGCTAGGAAAACATGGTGTGGCCCTGCCACCCTAAGTATTCTACAACGGATAGCGCCTGCGTTGGTGGCCTGCAGCATCAAGTCATATATAAGTAACTTCGAGTAAACTACAAGTAAAATAAAGAAAAACAACACCATCAGCTCCTGCTGGCCAGGTAACACGCACAGCCGTATAGTAGAAAATTTTATTACCCGAAGTTAGCTGGAAATTTTTAAAGATTATATGGTAACATCGTTAGAACACAATAAAAAATTATAGAACAAAGCTTAACAAATTCCCGGCATTATGCACCAGGTATAACAACCATAGCAAGCTTCCCGAATATTGGGGACATAATGGTAACCGTGAGTTTCGCACTGCTTAACCAATCTTCCTATAACAGTTTTTTTATAAATTTTTGGATTTTAAAGCGTTTTTAGGATAATAGAGTGCGATCATGCATTATAGGATACATGTACCTTAAGTCGTACTACCTGAAGTGTTCGTGTGGTTCGTGACCCTGAAAAACTAAAGAATTTTATGTGTTAGTGTTAAGGGACAAGCGACACAGGATCTTCCCTAAATAGAACGTGGGTGTTGGCCCATAACTGCCAAGCCCCCTAAGCGTAAAATTTCCCCGGCCTGTGCGTTGGACAACCCCTAGGCGAGGCTTGCGCTAAGACATAGTTCCGACAACCATGTCCCACCCTATGGAATGTTTACAATGTCACAGCCTTCGACGATAGAGCAGCCCATGGTGTGGCAGCCTGGGGTCCAACGGGTGGTAAAAAGGTGCCGGAAAAGGTGAAAGACCAATCCCACCCAGAGGTTCCCGTTTAGAGGATGGGCTGCCCTTTTTCTGGTCTGCCATATAACCCGGCTAGGACTTACTCTGCCTAGCACACCCGCCTCCTCGGCAGGGTCCAGAAATGCAGGTAACCTCCTGCAGAGTCACCGTGAGTGAGCCTATGTGTACCTATATGATATGCATGTGTGTAGGAAAAGGCGTGCGAACACCAAGTTGGCGTGAGGGTGTAACTATTGGGCGCCTTTCACGAGGTGCTACCAAAAACCCTAAAAGTTGTTCACGGGTCGTGCACGTTTTTAATTCCAATAAGACAACAACAAACACAATGACGAATCTGTGAAAACCGTAAGAAAAACCGAACGAAAAGAAAGAAAAAAAACCAGCAGCGAAAATCCTAATCGCACATTATAAAACTACAAGTATAATAATAATACTAACGCCAATATTTAACAACACGTATTGCAGCAACAACAACAGTAATAATACGTCGATTAATGACAAAATCAAAACCAACCAAATAGCTATCATCACACGATATACAATATTTAGCTAAGTAAATTTATTTATTATTAAATTTTTAAAATTATTTATTATTATCATACTATATATAATTTTGGGAAAAATTTAATGAACTTTAGGGTTAGACATAGATGTTATCTAGGGGTATCCGCAGGGGTTGAGTATATTTCCGGAGAGAAATGAATAAAGGGAACCCCGTTGGATAGTTTTAAAGGTTTAAGAAATTGTATAGAGTTGGAAAAAGTCAAATATTGTTATATTTGGTTTAAGAAGAAATTAGTGAAAATTAGGGGATTCTGAACCCGATGAAAATGGAATTAAGGGGTTTTCAACACAGGGAGAAGATAAAATATAGTCTGATAGTTGGGAAAAGTTGTACCCAAATGGGGGAAAATATCAACGAATTTGTAAATTTGATAGAGAAGTAAAAAGATTGATTTTTAGGTAAAATAAAGTGTGACTGAGGATATAGGGATAATATATCTCGATATAGGAGTGAATAATGGGTTCACCCGAGTGGGAATAAGTGTGAATGTACCCGTTATGGGCTATAACCCACCCCACCGGGAGGAAATAATGATAAAACCAAGAGAAATGTGTTATTTAAGTAAAAATAAGGAAATTTGTAAATTCCTAGATTTAGAGTCAGTTTTAAGGGGTAATATGTCGAGAGGGAGTGGGAGACGAAGGATGAAATATGAAATTTGGATAGTTTTCCCACCCTCGGGGATAGATATAGGAGTCACCCCTGTGGGAGAATGGATATCCCCCAGGGGAGGATAATGAAATTGGTAAGATTTTGGTAATTAGGTCGAAACCTACGTAATGTGATCTATAAGGAAGGGTAAATACAAGGTTGGACCTGCCCAAAAGTTGACACCAAGTGGAATTAGGGGTCGCCTTACCGAGAAGGGAATATAATATACCCCATCGAGAGGAATTAAGAAATTCGAGAGAATTGTTTTATTTAAACCAAAAGTAAGGGAATTTTGTAAATTCCGGTCCTTGTTTAGGAAGTAATAATCCCCGATGTAGAAATGGAGTGGGATGGTTAGCCAAGGTGTGGCCGCGTGCCATCCCGCTCAGGGAACGCAACCACCACCCCCTTCAGGAAAGTTTGAAAAATGTGATAAATCTTGGTGCTTGGTTTGAAATATTGAATATTAGCAGATTTTAGTTTTAAATTGGTATTTTTTGAAATATAGGAACCATATAGCCCAAATAAAGAAAATTATGAATCCCTATGCCCAAAATAGTAGAAAATGTCCAATCAAGTGAGGTTATAAGAGTCGCCCCTCTGGGAAAAGTGAATGTCTCCCCAGGGAAGGAAAATTAATTCATGTTAATTTTAAGGTTGAAGTTGAAATCAGTGTAATGTGAGGTCTTGGGGAAAGAAAATACAAGGTTGGACCTGCCCAAAAGTTGACAATGACCGGCGTCTGATTTGACATTTCACTTACCACAGTTTTGAGGTCGTTCACAGTGTCATTTAATTTAGCCAAATCCTCCAACTTATTTTCAATCGCTTGAATTTTATCACTAACGTCAGCGACAACGCTAATATTAAACGTGCCTTTGGTATTATTTTCAAAGATATTATTACAGCGGTCACAAAACACCTTAATACAGTCGAGATTAAGACAAGAAAAGTCTTTCAAGCCTTTGAGCTGACATGCGAAGTGCAGCCATGCCTTACACATCGCGCACTGCACCGTATTGTTCCCAGCTTTTTATTGCAGATTTTACAAACAACAGAGGAGTTTACAGAAGCACTGTCGATTGAACCAGACCGGCTCAACCGAGAAGCCCTTTCTTCACTCATGAAAATTATTAATTTATTTATTTGATAAATTAGACTAGCTAAGTATTTCTAAAATTGAATTGTATTCAACAAATTTCTAACACTCCTGTTTCCATGGAATACCTGTTGGGCTGGTACCTTTTCCCCCGCCAAAATTTTTCTTTTTCTTTTCAATAAAGACCGCCCCCACGCCGCCCTGTTATTCCCTGTCGCCCTGGCATGCTATGTATACATAATATAACGTATACATTATTTATATAATACAAGCCTAGCTATATATTTTCCTAACTTAATTAAAATTAACTATAATATTACTTATTATTACTTATAAAATTCCCCTAAATAACCCTACTCTTCCCCAACATAAATTAAATATTCCCAAATCACCCAAAACACACTTTTTCCTTTTCTCTACCCTTTTCCTAAAATATATACCTCATCCACCCTTTTCTTTAACCCAAAACCAAAATCCTACCCAAAATATATTTTTCTCCTTTTTCCCATTTTTCTGCTAAAGTTTCAAACTAACTTCCCTCTCCCAATACCTAACCAAAACCCTCCAAAATTTAATATCCTTTTCCCCTCACCCCATATACTAAAATATATAAATTTCCCTTTCCTCTCCTACTTCTTCCCATAAATTTCTCCTTCCCCAACATCACCATTTTTCCTTTTTTTTGCTCATTTTTTCTAATACCCCTAATTTCCCCAATACCCCACCAATACCTACCATCTTTTTTATATCCTTTTTCCCTCTACCAACCCCATCCCATATTTAATCTACACCCTTCCTTTTTTCTATTTTTCTATAAAATTTCGTTTCTCTACACTTTCACTTTTTCCCCATTTTCTTTCCATTTTTCAAATATCTCCTATTTCCCCAAAACCTTACCAACCCCTCCCAAAGTTTAATATCCTTTACCCCATATTCCCACTCACATTATATCTACCCCATCCCTTACTCCTCATTTTTGTTTTCTTTAAATTTCTATTTTCTAAGATTCCCATTTTTCTCCTATTTTTACATTTTTCAAACCTCTGCCATTCCCCTAAAGCTTAATCCACCTTTACCAAATTCCCAATACAAATGCCCCTATCCCACCCCTTCAACGTACTAAAATTTTTACCATACTATTCCCTCTACATCCAACATACTACCCCCTTCCCCAACCCCAATTATTTTAAATTATTTTAAACTTACAATATTATCATTATTATTATAATAATTTAATAAATAAATTTTCTTCTAGAAAGTTCTAGAAGGGACTTTGTTAATTATCATGTTATTTGTTTTTAGTAAGGTATTATTATTATTATAATTCTTGGAGAGGAGTGAGAAAAGTTGGTTGGTTGGTGTAAGTTTTGGAGTTGCGGATGGTAGTATGTTATCAATGTAATAATGTAACAGCCCAAAATTTCAGGGATTTAAACAAGATATTCAAATAGGGAAAATCAGCCAAATTAAGGTCAAAAAATTGGGAAAATTGGTGCGACGGGCGACCGGATACCGGTGGAGCATGACCTGGGTATTTTGTTGTGTGTGATCATTCATTGTTGTCATAAAAATAAAATGTATCATGGATGTAATTTGCTATATCGTCATGCTCCACCCGCCCGAGGTGCACGTGTTGATTTTGGCACCAAAATTGGAAATCGTAATACTAAGCATGGTATCCGGTCGACCCTATGGAGAGAGGTTATTGTGTTACTATGTATATATATATGTCGAATAATGCGTCATTCACATTAAGTTGCGTACACCCACTGCACAAGGTTACGCAAGAACCGCAGTGCTCGTTACACTGCAGTTGTTGTTACATTGTAACGACGATGTTGTCGGTCGCTACAACTTTCGTGCAACAGCTGACATTTTTGAACGAAGCTTGTAGCGACTATAGCGGTTGATGTTACACTGCTTGCAACAACATTGTTTAAAGATGCACGGTGATTGTAACGACAACAAGAGTTGCCGCACGATGATGTAACGATGAATGAAATCTTTGCATTGCAGCTGTAACAGAAACGGTAGAAGCTGTACGCTATGTAATAATCACTGAGAACGCACGGCATGTTTGTTACATAAACTGAAGTTGCCGAACGCTGGTGTGGTGCTTATTTGAATATATGCACTGTTGTTGTTAGGTCAATTTTTGGGATGTGCTAAAATAACGTTCATCACATTGCGTTAAATATTTTGTTCCGTTTCTTTTTAGTAATGATGCTCATATTTTCTATTATCGATTGCCTAGCCAATGTCGGCTGCTCGCTCCATATGTACAAGGGGCGCTAGCGGAAAACTGCAGGGACATCTTACGATATTCTGTAATAATAGGCTATATAAACATATATATCATTGACATTATTTCACATGCTCTAACGTATATCTTAGTTATCTAAGTGCTATAGGTGGCTCAGGGCAAGATGATTCTCGAGGGTAAATTTTTGAGATTGTTAAAATTCGTAATTATCCCAAATGTTGCTAAAAGTGTTTCCGATTTTTTTCTACTTTTTGTCAACTGCCCCTAAATTTTCCAGTCGCTTTCGTGCAACCAGAGAGAGCGAGGCGGTGCTAGTTAAATATGACTTAGGAATATCCAACCCTCAGGGCGTAACCGTTTCATCCCTATATTATCTGTATGATGTATAAATACATATCGATTAATAAGTATACAAATCCCCGGTGAGCCGACTAGTTAGTTTCTATCAGCATTATAAATTGGAACTTCAAGAGGTTACAATAATTCAGTACGGAATAGATTAAGGTTACATTATAGTTATATTAGAATTTGAAGTGCTCAACGGGTTACCATGAATTAGTCTCTTCAGATGTTTAAAAATATACTTAATTATTAACGATACAACTACAAATTGCATGAATTTCATACCAATGATTATAGTAGGTTCTCAACACAACAGCAGTGAGACAAAACATAAGACTATTATACTGGTTACTATATTTTTAGTGCGTAATCGCAAAATTTTGCGTTTCTATGACTCAAAGCACTTGTAAACAAAGGAAAATGAATGCTGGTGTGGCTATGAAATTCGAAAACTCGAGACATATTTAATTTAGTATCACGTTTCTATTGCGTAAAATGTTCATTGATAAACAAGAAAGCGATCGCTGAAACCATTCTATAGTAAAATTTCGCAGCAAAAGCACAGTACTCCGTAATATATATGTATCCTTGTAGTGTTCTTCTCTGGATTGGATTTAATTTATATCCTTAACAACAGTTTATATTTTGTATAATTTATTGGCGGCAATCAGTTGAATTATCTTGAATTTGATAATTGAATAAAATTATCTTCAACGTTTTAAACACCACGCTGCTTTTAATTGCCGCTTAAGAACGAAATAAATTGATTGATATCCGACCTCTTAAGCGCGTTAACCAAATATCGATGTTGTGTCACCAATTTACGCATATATGTATTGCCCTGTCCATCTATGTGATATATAATTTTCATGATTATATTTGAATAAATAGAGATATGTATTAAGTTCAAGGTCCCAAGGGGTAGCGGGTGCTTTGGGGTGGGCGTGGGAAGGCCTTCGGTTTTCCGAGGAGGTGGGATCAGCCGGTCGGCAGCGTGGGTTAAAATTTTGTATTACTCAAACTTCTATTTAATTTTTTCCAACTTTCCCTACATTTTTGCCAACTTTCCCCCGATTTTTGCCCATATCCCCCAGTGTATGCTTATTTTCCCTCGATATTTTCCAGTATGCGCCAAAATTTTGCGCGTGCCTTGGGAGCGTGAAGTGTTGGTGCGAATCAGTGGTGGTGTTGGGGTAGAGCGAGTCGGGCTACCAGCCAGGGGTATTAGCGTTCTTCGCGAAGGGTGTCCGAGCTACTCCGCCTTTACCCTCTGTGAGCGTGTATAAATTTATCGTTCATCATTTAATAATTAATAGCATACATGCAGGGCTCCGAAGTCGCAGGGGGATGTCAGGTGTTACTGGCATAGATGTAGCCAGAGGTTTGGGATATAAATTATTTTGCATAACTTTTTGTGGGCAAATATTTTCCGAAGTTCAGACATAAAAACGGGAAAAATAAATTTCGCACCTAAGGGGCACAGTTTTGTTGTGCAACTATCAGCTTACGAATTATTCCCTCGTCGGAAATTTGCGGTAACGTTCATGACCCTTACACCACCATAAATGAATGCCATGATACAAGACATCATATTTGTGGTCAATCAAAGTAAACACGAAATGAAGAGTTCCTTAAATAAGTTTAGTAGGTGTACTAAATCCATTTAGTAGGCTCATATGCCTACTAAATTAAGTGGTTGCTGCATATGTATTGCGTGACAAACATTTAATATCTAGACATGTAAGAAATGGCGGTGATGGCAGCAGTTCAAGTGAACTTCGTATACGGAAGCTCGTTTTTATCACCCATCAGCGCAATATCATTGGCATATTTGAGCACATTCTAAAACAATAGGACCTAACAACAGTACAAAGATCCAACTGCTCATTTCATTAACGTTCAGCGATTTCCATTTACGTAACAAACATACCGCGCGTAGTTCTTAGTTGTTATTACACTAGCGTGCAGCTTCTAGGGTTTCTGTTACAGCTGCAGTGCAAAGATTTTATTCCTCGTTACATCATCGTGCGGCAACTTTTGTGGTCGTTACACTCACCGTGCATCTTTAAACAATGTTGTTACAAGCAGTGTAACATCAACCGCTATAGTCGCTACAAGCTTTGTTCAAAAATGTCAGCTGTTGCACGAAGCTTGTAGCGATTGATAACATCATCATTACAATGTAACGGCAACTCCAGTGTAACGAGCACTGCGGTTCTTGCGTAACCGTGTGCAGTGCGTGCACGCAACTCAATGTGAACCACGCATAATTGTTTATATGGGAAAGTACGGATGCGCAGTCGGATGGGCCGGGGACATGGGGAAGAGATTTCTGCGATTCCACTTTCAGCATCGTCGATTAGGTGCCCTAAGGTCAATCCCGGTGCTCATCCACAATTATATAATAACTACTATATTGTTGGCACGGATATGTATGCATTATTAATGGCGCTTTATACTGCATGTCCGGACAGGTCGGGATGTTACGCAGAATCGTAACTCAAAATTTGAACAGGGGAATTTTTGTAGTAATTCAGTTCTCGAGGACCTGCCCCGGCATGCAGCTATGGTATAACGAAATCGCGGAGAGGAGTGAAAGAGTTTCAATTTAAATCGAAAAGAAAATAGACACAATCCGCCAAAACCTAATTTTTATGGAGCACACTAAAGGTTAAATTTGTCTAATTCCAGGCAGTCAAGGCCAATCGGGCCTAGTTCATTGTTATAAAAGGGACCTATTAGGCTTGTAAAATGCGTAGTCGGGTCAATCTATCCCTCACCCGTAAGTACTTAAGGACTCCTAAGTAGGCGTTTAATCATCCAATTTTCAAGACCATAAATCTCGATCAAATTAACCAAAACTCCCCAAATTTTTGACCTCCGCACCTCCGCAGGGCCTTACCCTAACTGTCTAACCGAAAACCGGGGGCACCTAACTTAACCGGTCCGCGCAGGACCCAAATAACCCGTTGGGACCACCAAAATTTCCTTTTTTCATCGCACAAAACGGCCTCTAATAGGCCACCTATGGGAGATATATTAAATTTAATATTTCTGTCGCCAGGGCATGAACCTGGTCCGGCCCCCGGCCGCCTACGATCTCTAGTCAACCTGCAAACTCAAATAATATAAAGATTTTCTTATCAAATTTAAGCGCCCTAGCATAGCTTACAGAAAACCTCGCGCCTACCAGCGCGAGGTTTAGTTTGTTTTTCTATTCGCGCTGTTTCTCGATATCAAAGGGGGCACCCGCCGATAGTTCAGCTGTCCACGTCGTTTTGACCAGCTAACATTTGTCGTTGCTGCTATAACCGCTACATCTGTGTACATAGATTTGGTTTTATTTGTTCATCGTATGTTGTTTGCCCGTCGTGGCAGAATTTATATATATGTTAGAGCTGTAGTTGCGAATTTCAAATTTTCAAATTTTGCCGGCCAGAGACACCAGGCTAAAAAGGGGTATAGTCGGGGTTATAAAAGGAAAGGGGGTATAGTCGGGGGCCAGTCGAGTGTTAGCACAGACCAAGTGGTCTGTTTTCTGAGTCGGGCGATTGTCGCCCCTTTTTGTTTATAAGGATTTCAAAAAATTTTGTTTTCTTTCTTCCTAAAATTTTCCAGGGGTAGCTCCTACTGTGTAGAAACAGGACGGAGTTCCCCCTGGTGATTTCTATGACTCTCAAATTGACTAGCAAGGGCTGTCGGTGCGGGGTGTCCAAAGGATGCTCCATGCTCGCGTAAGTACAGCCCCAACAAAATTAAGTAAATTGCACGCTAGATTGCACACAAAATTAACTCGACTGGTTCCCCGCTCGCCGGGCCGCCATTTTTATTTTTAGACCCGGGGGGGGCAAAAAAAATCTATAATTTTAGTGATGTGAACGGGGTATGAAAAAACACCCGGGAAGGGGGGAGGACATAGGGACACGGGAGGGGTAAGGTTTTGAATTTAGGCTTCGAATCAAGGTTTTGAGTTTTGGTTTTGAATTAAAGATTTGGTAGCGTGTTGACCTGGAGGCAGCCGCTAAGGCAGATGTTGCTCTTGAGTGAGAATGAATAGAAATCTACGCTAGGCTATCCCGTCAAAACTTCGAGCACTTAATCCCTGAGTGTTTCTTTTGAACCGTCCACTGTGAAGTCGTTTTAAAAACCCCAGTCTTCCAGGCCGTTTAGACACGGTAGAAGACTGTAGCATTTTGCATCAACCAAGTTAAAACTCCGCCCCAAATTGGCCCTATAAAACAATTATAATTTTTCCAATGACTTTCAAGAGACAATGGAGCTTCTTTCGACTCATGCTCCACCCGCGCTTGCTTTTGAATCAGTAGCTTGAGACGAGTTTAAGCTATAGGAAAATCAACAAAGATAACTCCAGGTCGCACGACTTAAAGACCCAGTTATTGGGGAAGCAGAGTGAGCGGTCCGCTCGGGACGGACGCAGTCATTTGCACGCGAAGAGCAGTTGAAAAGAAATTAAGAACGGAACCCCTGACGCTAGCCCCAGAAACTCTAGTTTCTACTCCGAGACTAGTTTCGCTTCGACGAAAATTCAGTCAATTGACCCCTAAAAATTTCCAGACGGGTCTCAGGCCGTTTAGACACGGTAGAGTAGTCCGTCATGTATTTTAACAACGGAATAACTATCGATGGGTCGATGCGGCTGCTCCATAGGGAGTGACGTATATAACCTTTCGTGCGTTATCTTCCACACTTTTCATGGCTTTGTCAAAGTTATTGTTCTAACCAAACAGGGGTATCCAAAGTGGTTTCTAACTCAAATCGACACTGTTTTCTTTTGATTCGCAAACTAAACATTTTGCCGAGAGCGCGGCAGCGCGCGACCTATTCAGGCTTGCAAATGACCGCGGACCTCCACTTAAATCAAAGACACTCGGAGAGCACATCACCAAATTGAGGAAACGAAACGGAGTCAGCTGCAACGCTTAGCTGAGTCAAATTTTAAGTAAACTCTCGTGCTCGCACCCGTTAGCCGAGCGACGGCCCTGAGAAGGACACAAAGCAATTGTTTCCCCAAACTTTTCTGTGAAGGAAATTTATAGGCGCGGACTCATAAACCGCTTAGACACGGTGGGTTTCGATATAGCGCCCTGTTTTCATGTCGAATCATCAATTCGAGAATCCTTACAAAGCAAACAAAACTCGGGAGACGCGGCAGCGGCTTCCCTTTTGACAAGGACCCGCAATTTCAGCCCGACCCTGACGCAAGCAGAGTTCTGATCATAAACTTTCATTGTGAGTAGACTGCAGCTGACGTCCGGACTCAGGATAACGCTTTGCACGGATGAAATACGGAGTAAAGAAGGGCCAACGACAAGAGAGTGGCAAACAATGATAGGCTAGGGCGTATCCATAGGCTCGAAAAAATTACGTGGGCGTGCGGTCTAGCGGGTCGAGCGTCTCCCCCGGTTATAAATTACCAGGAGCAAGCTGAATTGGTCTTTTCACATTCCCATCATAGAGCCTAGCTAGGATTCACATCACCGGTTAGGTATCTATGGGGTATCCTGCGCGGTACCCACAAAACTTTGTCATGTATATATTCGTATACTTTGCTTGTCGTTTGAATAAAATAAACTGCCGTTAATTAAATAGTGTTAGAGTGTTTGATCCTGTTCCGGCAATAAGGTCTTCCAATACACACAGTAGACTACTAAGGTTTTCAAACCCAATTCTTAATCCAAACTTCTAAGTGTTGGAACTAAACTATAAACACGATACTAGGAACTGAGGATCAGCCTTTCAACCAACTTCACTAGCGTTCAGGTCTTCCCCGGTAGAAATACGGGGCTCCTCTTTTAGCCAGGGTCCAACTGAGGAGAGGGAAAGGCGGGTCAGCCTTATTACCTGTGAGCAGGCTTAGGGGTTGACCCTCCCTCTGGGGTACCTTCCTGCCACTAGATACGTGGACCAAAATAGGGGCCAGGCCGAACACCCTGGTTAACCCGCCGGCAGCCTGCTAAGCTAAGCGGTTCCCTTAGGTCATCGCATAGATCACCGGGGAGTCGTGAAAGCCGGGGTTGTCCGGGCACCACACCAAGAAAAAAATAGTGGTGCAGCTGGGATCCCTTAGGGCCAGAACTGGCCCTAGTACATAAATTTAATTGGGGGCTACGCCGTGAGGCGTCAATAAAACTTTTTTTAGGATAAATGAATTTTGCGAGCACCGGGAATCAGACCTCTCGCACAGTCGGGATAGCTTCGGATCGGTAGAGAGTAAACTTACTGTGGGATCGCAAAAATCAACCGCTGTACGTGTAGCTGGATACGTAGCGCATCGTAAATGTATCCCGTTGTAAAATCGTGAGCCGTATGGCGTTGAAACTAATTAGATTAGTTGGGCCTGCGTGCTACTTGGGTTGCTCACGAATGATACGCGCCCCTCAGTAGGTGTACAAGCATCTCTCGTCGGCTCGCTAGGCTGTCAGCCTAGAATTTGTCAACTTGCTGGTTGTGAATGCTGCTAGGTTGTCGTTTCTGTGCGTAGCGATAACCGTGTGTGTAATAGCACCACTGAGGAGCGCGGACTACGCTATTGCCACCCGTGCGCTGAAACATGGTGGAGCGGCGAGGAAGTGACAACGTTGAAGCGGTGGTCGCTTGTCTTGAAGAAAAGTGGTAACCAGAGTAGGATGACGTTTTAGTGCCGCAGATGTATCGATTGTCAGGGAGACTTCGTGCCGTTATTTCATAGTAGGGTTCAAGTTATCTGAACGAGCGTTTGAATCTACTGATACTAATTAGCCTAATATTGTATCATTATCATTACTGCCATAACTCGCCTACGCTACTGGTATTGGTGGCTACGTTACGATTGACAGTTGTTACTGCTGAATAATTACTGTGTGACTGTGTAACCGCAATAGCTGGCAGCCGACGTCTGGTTTGACTATCAAGGTGCCCATATTTTGCACCATCGCCGCACTGTGAACATTGTCGTATACCTACGGGACGAAGCTACCTGATCTACCGTCGGAAACTAGAAAGAATACCGTGCAGATTAACCGTTAACAAACTAAACCGTTTCGTTTGCCAACAGCTTATACGCGAAACCGACTGGACAGTTTCGTTTGTCGACGACTTATATATACAAACGACACCGCGCGGCGCCGCCGATTGTTATCGTAATCGTCCGAATTGTGAGCGATCGGGGACTCTTGGTGGCGTATTGCTTGGAACGAGAACGACAATAACCGGCACAATTTGCTTGGCCGTCGAACAATTGATTAACGGTCAGTACCCGAGAAACTTTTGTTTTGCATAGTATATTGGCTAGTTGCTTAATTGAAATTAGCGTGCTAGTTCTGAGGTTATTTACATTGCAGCAATGTGCGGCAGGTATTCAAGTGGTAATAAGTGTCTATTTTACTATTACCTGAGTTGTAATCGCGTTTGTGTTAGTGTGTCAAATTCAAGTGTGGTACGCTATATTACTTGCCATACCTTGAGCACGTACCTCCACGCAAGATACGCACGAATTAAGTACTAAATCTACGACCACTACTTTA
>JASANE010023770.1:0-39363 GCA_030248225.1 Trileptium ribeirensis | reverse complement strand
TCTACTACTTGACTCAGTTACGTATTGCTCTTTCCTGCGTTATGCAGGACTAAACTTGACTTGCGCCCTCGATCTTGAATTTGCACATAAATCTGTTATTTAATGAATATCAGCTTTTGATTTGTATTTGTCTGTGTTCGTGAACAAATTTAACGTCATACTGACGTCACAAATTAATCAGTCCCTTGGTTTAATTCGTAGTGTTCATGTACAAAGCCAGCTAATCTATATACTCTAGATCTCTTTCGTTGAATATCAGTAGGTTTCATTGAATTTTAGCGAACATAAATTTTCCTGATTAATATGGAAGAGCTGTGTGTTCGCGAACTGATTTGCGCCAGATTATGGTTTACCAAAAAACGTTCGATAGTAGATTTTTAATCGAAATAGCAAAATAGGATTGTTGATGGGAGTGTGCTAAGTTTACTGCCTTTATATGGGATGCACTTGGAGTGTTGGCACAATAATAAATACATTTCCATCTAATGTTCCTACCTTTCACGACCAGTCACTAAAATATGACATTTAAAGCAAAAATTAGCTCGAATATTTATAAATTGTCCATAACATGATACAAAGAATACAGAATAAATTCAAATTTTCACAGCGGAGAATGTCGAATAGAGGATACTTACAGGCACAACAAATAAGAATACTAAACAATTAACTAAACAATAAGCGCGGAAATTATCAAAATGGCAGAATAAAATTGGTGCGACACCTACAGCTTTAAAAATCGTGATAGTTTGGCGGTGTTTGGTTTTGGATAACATTCTATAGAATAAGTGTCCAAAGCACCAAGTTTTGTCCAAAGTTTTTGTATATAAATGTATTTACAATATGACACCTTGTGATTAATAGTTGTTTATATTACCCATGTGTTCACAAAACATATACAGTACGATGGCTATACTATGGCTAAACGTATACGGTTGACTTCATCAATGTCCATAATATTAAAACGAAATGCGAGGGAGAAGCATTTCTGAACCCAAAATCAACTTGTTACTACTGTCATGCATAAAGGTAAAGTACCACTTCGCGAAAAGCAAATCGATCGTAATTAAGACTCATCGACGCGTTCTTTATCCGCATTTAACGCGTATTGACAACTCGTTGCTATTGTTAAACCCGGATAAACTAAAGCTACATTCCAAAACCCTACGGTTTTCTTAGAGGTCAATTTTGTACCCTACTTACTTTCACAAGAAATGTTTGTTATTATAAATATCTATACGCAGAGTTTATAACTATACTCAAAACTTTCCAAATCTAAATAAAGAAATTATTTAAATTAATTACGGCGTAACCATGACTTATATAAAGATTTAAAGTAAAAGTGATGTTTAACAGTTATTATCGTCACGTTTTGATATCTCAAATCTTACCGAACATATTCATGAAATATGCCCATTGCGATCACAACAAGCGTGGGATCTTAATTGTTTGTCATATTGACCATCGTTCGTTTATTGGATGTACAATTTCCTCTTAATCATTCTATTTCACTTTTATTGCCAGGTCGTCACTATTTTACATTACAAATATAATCAGGCTACGAGTATTTAAACAACGATTCTTATATGATTATTAAATAGCGACCTGTTGTGGGAATTTTTATATGAAAATACATGCTCATACAGAAGGAAGAGGGAGTCGGAGGTGACGGACACTTCTCAGATGTCGGACCCCCTGACAGGTCGCCCGACCCACATCTGTCACCCTACGTCGATCGGATGATCCCGGCCGACCGCCCTCCGAGGAACCTCCTGAGACCTCGGACCTCGCGCGTGTGTATACATGAACTACTTAATGCCCGTATCTTTGCGATACCATTGTACTTATCTTAGGCCTTTTTCTGTGACAAAAAATTGTTTCCACGCATCATACAAATGAAAGTACTATAGAGTTGCCTTGTTTTCATAATCGCAAGCTACCTAAAAATTCCTTGATAAAGTCCCACAGAGCCATAACCTTTTTACCCAACCGGGTGTACTCCAGCTTTCAGGCGACAGTTTTTGCTAGAAACGGGAAATCTATTTGGTACTGTCACTGTTTTTGTCTGCCTTAGGCAATTTCTTGTCCTCATTCAATTTTGTGTGATATTTAATATTATATATTACACACACAACTATATTTGTATATATCAATATATATAATTGATTGACAAAAGTGATTTACGCTTATTAGATATATGTGTCTCACCTACGACCAAAAAAGGACTTACCAGTTACAGCATGTTGGTGTAGCTCATGGAAAATTGTGTTTGGACAAATGTAGCGTCACGGTCATACTTATGGAAGCGCCGAACGTAAGAAAAAATTCTAGAGATTATTACTTATTTATCTCAATTATTTTTTCATATTGATTGTCGGATATTAAAAACATGGGTTGTAAATTTTTAGATTCAGCTGCCGATGTAGTTTTACTTATTGCTCTGCTATTTGCAATGTTCTATTTTAGAATCCGGCCTATGGAATAAGTGAAGAAGAGCTAAGAAGTTAGTTTCCATAATTTGTGTACATATTAGATTTTGACTCACTTTGCTCGAAACTATTTATTTTTTACTATTTTACGCATAAAATGTGCTAATTTCTATTGAAACTTTAATAAAATCTGTAACATGTATCAGATTTGCGGGTGTAACTAGTTTTTGGCTTCGTTTAGAGTGTTTAAGTCTGGTTCGATGTACTCAGTTGCTATACAAAGGTCTAACCTCGCATCTTTCCAAGCGTCAGATCCGTTTGTATCTCACAAAGTAATTGTTTAATTAACTTACGCCTGCATTTGTTGGTCCACAGATTCATCCCCACTGTTTCGAGAAACGACAATTTTCAAGCGCCTACAACGGTAGCTTGGATATATCGGTAATTTAGGCATTTTTAGCCTAAAGTGTAATCTGATTTTTGTAATCGCAATCTGCACGGAAATTCAGAGGATTTTCAGCCATTATTGGCGTTGTTACAGCAGCTATTTAATTTGAGAAAATAAGCTTTGATAATGCAAGTCTGTAGTTGTGTGTTATATAATCCTGGTATAAAATTCCCGTATGTGTGTATTAGTGGAAGGTGGGTCTTCTCTGGTGCAAATTGTTTATATATGCCCAGAATTTAAGTTTTTTGCATATTGCTGCAGTTCGGGCTTATAAAACGGATAATTGCGAAAATATTGTACGATAAGTGTCATTATACTTTGGCAGCAACCAAATGAAACAATTTCATCTTGTATGGCTACTACCTATAAAGCAATATCAATATGTTTAATATTTGGTTTGTCCCATATTTTAAATTCTGCGAAATTTTTGTAACATGTTCCATATGGCAAGCAAAATCTACAATGTTAGACTGGTATTTATACTGCGATTATTAAAGTGTGTCGAATTACGAATTAAACTATTCAATATATTATGTCACAGTTTTAGCTACGTAAGATTCCAAATGTGTAGAAACTGTAAGCCCTAGCAGCAAGGTTTTATCAAAAATCATAATTTTAAGTTATGGAGAAACGGAGTTAAGGAGAAACGGTATTATATTTCGGAGCACAAAACACCACTATTTGATCAAGCATGTAAACTATCAACTAAATTTTAATTTCATTTAGTTTCGATATAATTAGGAACCTCTAACAAATAGGTACTTCGGCCCGAAGGCGTTGTATTCGAAATTTTTTTATCGTTTAAGCATTTTTATGCGGTGTTCATATTATAATGTCCCCACTGCTTGGATCATTTGTCTGCTTGTAGTCGCTACGCTACAGTATAGACAGACATAGTCACTCACATACCTCTGATAAAGTTCCTGAGGGTATACGACACTACCTTAGCTACTTGATTTTTGTGTACGGTGACGCGCATATTATTAACTACCATTTTTTTCTCGCATTAACAGCAAAATGCCCAGTGTCATTAACTAAGGCGGTACATTATTCAATTGTCTTGTTAATAGCGGGGATGTATATGTTCCAAACGTTGCGGTCAATGTACCAAGAACGCTTAGTTAAGTTTCCTTTGCTTTTTCTTCAGTGAAATTTTATGCTTATTAAAATATCAAATATTTTTAATAAAAAGTTAGTAAGCTAAAATTTCAGGCATTCGCGAATCGTTCAAACTGTTCGATCGAAACGGTGACGGCCGTATATCTCGATATGAATTGATGGAAGCTATTTCGGCCGCTGGTCTACAACCGAACTCGCAATGGGTCCAAGATTTGATTGCCGATGCTGATCGTGACGGTGAGTGAAACTATTTTACCTTATTAAGGATTCACTAAATCTTAAGCAATTAATATTCCTGAAGAGCTAACTGTAAGAAAATTATTTTCTAATTTTTTCTTACAAAGATATTTCGTGAAACGTCAAACAAAGTGCTGCTAAAAATTCTACCTTTATACTTCTTCATCGATTTATTCACTGAAATTTAAGTCTAACCACTAATAAGTCTTACTGTAAACTTTTAATTGACGTTATTATTTGAGAATTAAATGAATAGAAACTTTCAACGTAAATATCTTAATGTATTTCAAAGCATTTTGATTTGAATGATGTAGACAACTAGTTAATAAATTACAACCTCCTACAGACGATATGTGTCTACAAATTTCGCAGGTATAAACTGTGTGTTTCCAAAAATTGTCAGCTATATCTTTTAAGAAGTGTACAAGTTAGCATTAAGATTCACTACAAATTCGTGTAAACTTTTATGCGGTCAAAGCATGATATCTTTTTAAAAAAATGTATGTTACCCCGATCAGTGGCTTAAAAGTTTGTGTTATGTGACAAAAAAAGAAATAGTGCATAACAATATGATGCTTTTACAAATTGGATTTAAAAAATATCTACATGTATTTTAACTAGTTATATAGCATGCTGAGAGAAATTACACGAATTATGTAGACGAAGCTACTGCTGTGGGCAGAATTATTCTAGCATTACATAATAGATATAGCGAAAGGAAAAATTGTTTTTCTGCTTAGCTGCGTTTAAGGTCGGTATTTTGAAACAGTAATTGGTGTGGATTCTACAAAAAGCGATCACAATGTCCTTTGTTTTGTATTTTATTATAATTGATTATAGAAGCAAGGGTTTTTCACTATTTGAGACATTCATTACAATATAATGATATAGCTCGACGGTATTTCGGGCATAATAATACTTCTAAAGTCGGATCTACTCAACTCTGACAAACTTTAATATTGAGATGGATTACTCACACTATGTAGTTCTTCAGGTTCTGGGACAATCGATTTCAACGAATTTCTTCGCGCAATGACAACAGGATCCGCGAAGTCAAGGACATCGGTACGACTTTTATTCGATGTAAACACACGAGCAATTATGGTGATAAAATTTTGTACAAAAAGTTGAACATATTCCTGGGTTTATATTTTCACAGTGCAAACTCGTAGCTCATAATAGCGGCCTGGCGTACGTCAGATCTACTGTCATTTTTTCACACAATCCAGGGTAAACCCGGGAAAAGTGAAACCAGAAAAATAAACCGGCAGTAGTTAAGCCACAAAATGGGTTTACGTTTATGAATAGGATACATTTGTGCGTCCTTAATATTAACTACGAGGAGAGACTAAATATAACTTAATTTTTGCGTTATGTGTGGCGATCTCGTTATGACGTAATGGTGAACGGTAGCTTTGTAGTAAGTATGACTCAGTGGATTTATGCACTTCACAACACTATTGTTAACTTCTCTTACAGCAAAAATACGGTATAATTCGCGCCGAACAGCAGGATCGGATCAGAAATCCGTGTAAATATAGGATCAAACTCAATTTATATCACCACCGGTTACCATTTTGGAGATGAATCATAGGTATCTATTGTTCGTGGCTCAAGGGTGTAGATACAGTCGGCGGCGAGGAGGGGTGCTCGCCGGATGTAATCCAGGGGGGTAGCGAAAATATTTCTTCGATTCCGTAATTTTGGTCCATAATTTTGTCCATTTCGAAAATTTGGCCTTAAAATTTTCATTGCAAATACAGAACTTCAATGGACTAGGGTAAATATGGGTTAAGGGGAACCAGACACTTAACGGATAACCTTCCCTGCCCCCTTTGCCGTAGATGAACCAATTTTTATGACCACAAACTTCATTCTAAAATTTCGGCAGTTACGTGAGATCTTATTTAAGTTTACACAAAACCAAGCGATATATCACACTGTGATTAACTAATTAAGGATGTTAGCTATGTTTTATTTAGCTAACATGTTTTATACTAGCTTGTATTTGTGTATTGTTTTTGTTAATCTAAACTTTTTAGATTTTACTATAAATTTCGGATCAAATTTGTTATTAGACTTTAAATTTCTATTACTCGAAGTAATTGTATTTGCATTATGATTGTAAGTTGCGCATCGAATAAATAAAATTACTAAATACTATGCGCTCAGTGATCCATATTATTATGAAGCTTATGCTTTCTATTTATAATCAATCAGCAATAGAATTTTTGGGATGATCGAAGGCCCTGGTTACACCATAAAATCTACCATGTAAAAATTCAAAATGACTAAAGTTGGTTTTACTCATTCAAGTTTTTGTTGGAAATTTGAAAGCACCTTTTTGAATTTTTAGTGAATTTGAACGTTTGAATACTGGTGAAGCTTTTTAAAAATATTTGTTTAACCAATCATCAGCGAAGATGCGTTACCTGAAAAATTTTCAGCTCTGATTTAGATCTCAAATTTTAAACCATCGCAAATCGCGATATATATTTCTTCGTTACGAATTAGTAATCGAACTTTTATCAAAGTTAAAAAATAAATTTGCTTAAATTTTGTACTCAGACTTTGACCTCAAATTTTGAGCAAAAGGTTTGAACGTGTGATCGCACATAAGCAACATCGGTTGAGTAAATAAACCAGCGGCAAATGAACGTGTCCAGGTAGCATTTCTCTATGACATAGCCAATCAAAAAGTTTTATTTCCGTTTTATTGCTTCTGAAGATTTGCACAGCAGACAGGATACGACGATAATATCTATGTATCTAACGCTTAGGATCATGTCAATTCTCATATAACAGAGTGAGGAAGTTGACCACATGAGTAGGTTTGGGCAAACATGTAAAGTTTTACAGTGGGCGCAGCCTAAATTTAGACTTAGTTTAACACTTAGGATTAGACGTAGACTTAGATAGATTAAGATTCAGGTTTAGGCCATGACTGAGATTTAGACTTAGAGAAACAAAACATTATACGATTATTCGAGGAGAAAATTTGGCGTAATACGCTTCGGGAAAAAATCTTTATTTCATATGTGTCGATAAGGGGAGCGAAAGTGGAATCATCGCCAAAGGGTCCGACTCCCTCAAATCAAATCTAACCCTAAACTCCACTCTCTCCCTGCTTGCGTCCTAGGCACGCGAAATTTTTTGAGAGAAAATTAGCAAAAATGGGAAAACGGAGATAAGATTATCACAAATTAGCAAAACCCGCTGAAACTATCGGTAAAACTGGGTAAAATTGGTAAAAATAGGGAAAATATTTTAGCGAAACTAGGAAAATTATGAGTTCCTAAAAATTTTACAGATTCCCCCTGGCTATTCTCCCATCCACCGTCGCGTACCATGTCCCCGCGAGGCTATCTCACCCACCAAACGGATGGGTTTTCGACAACTATGCTTTACATGATACAAAACTGCTGCCATATATAATGTGAGGGGCACCCATTTAATACACTCTGCATAGCATTAAAGCTCCAGAAACAGCACATCCTTATATTAACACTACGAAACGTTTGCTGTCCTTTAACGATTTTGATAAATATCGATTAAACTCAGAAATTGACACAAATTGGGATAAAATAGACAAATAAAACCACTTTCCTTACAAGACCGTTATCTCGCTCATACACATGTACTGTCCTCTATCCGAACATGTTATTCTTTTTCAGCCTACCCTCAGAAACTGTAATGGGTATTAGAATAGGTACTCTGGGAAGTGCGTTTTACTGAATAATTATTGTTGGTATTTCTGACGGCATAACTTACCAACAAAGTTTAATTTGAACAATGGCGAGTGTCATTTAAACAACCATGGACGTAGAAAGTCACCCCTGAGAGCTGTTGGGGATATAAAAACTTTGGGAATGGAGTAGACTGAAAAACGACCACATCATCGGACAAAGGTGACTGGATGTTTAGAATAAGTATGTGTTTAAGTTGTTTGAAGTTTGGGTAACATATAAATAACCTCACTTCAAATGGACATATGTAGTAGTCGAATAATCCGAAACATCTGGGAAGTTTCATCCAAATATTGCGTAGTTTATCAAAGATACCATTACATCCGTTTGTTGGGAATTTTTAAAATTGAAAAATAAGTCATTTTGAGATATATTGATATTTTGACAAGATGATATTTTCATCTATTTGATTCTTAAATCCGCATGTTTATTTTTTCCGGATTTATTATTAGGTTACCTATGTGGTCTACAGCACCTGTTCTCCTAGTAAATAGCAAAAATATTAACTTATTACAGTGTGAAAAAGGCCTCACAAACAAAAATATTCATTTGAAAAAGATTATAATTTTCTTAGTAAAACAAGCTTTAAAGCGTTTAAAGCTTTACGTTCTAGTTTTAAAATAGGGAATTGAAATTGGCACCGAATATTTTCTATTTTCATTAACTAAATCGGGTGCATTCCAATTTGTTTTCAAATTATGAAACTTCTAGATTGTATGAATGCACATTTTGTTTGTTTTACACAAACAATATAAATTGTCTTTTTAGTAATCTGCCAGGAACTTTTGGAACAAGCTTCCAAAACATGACGCAGTGTAATATTTGAATCATTAAATTTTCTTTCTAGTACACCTTAATATAAAACATAATTAAGTTCAGGTTGACTCGAAACAAAATTCTGCCTTATATGTTAGCTGGCTTCCTTCGGCCGATGACCGGGTAAAACAGCGCTCCCGCTTGTGAAATAAAAGGAGTCCGAGTTTTTAACAACCTGGTTGAATACCTGGGTTTGGTAGATTCCTATAATGGTTCACTTCGTAGCTCTATGACAACATAATATTGCGTTCAGGATTGCTTGTAAATAACATATGTACATTTTGTCACTAATTATGTGAAGTTTTAGAGAGGTCCTAGCAGCGACGGTGGTCGACATATGCCAGGCCGATCGCCAAGTGAAGGGGCTGTGTAAGTTATTTGATGCATAAACCCTCATTGAATACATTCGTTGCAATTAGGGCGGCGATTAGATGTTCAAATGTTATTGATTTATTTCGGATATAGCATAGCTAAGTTTCGACGCGTTTCGGCTATTACCACATGAAATAATAACCTAAATAACACATACAAAGGTCGAAATTTATGGGACAATACTGTTCTTATAGGTAGTCTATTAGGGTCCACTGTGTATTACATACTTCGTGAGACAGCTGTAATTTGGAGGGATATGAATTCTATGAGAAAAACGAGAACATTGGAAATTGTACCTTTGGAACGACCCTGTTCTTACTCACATTTAAAGTGTGTTTATTCATGTCGCTGCAAATAACACTTTAAGCTGCGTTCACACATTCAAATCTTTAGCTATAAAATTGAGCGTCTCTAACCGGCTTAAGCAGGGTTACATTTAAACGTCTAAATTTGTTCTGATTGTGCGAGAAAATGGTAAAATGAGGTTGAGCGACTTTACACTAAATGTATTAAAGTAAAATTTTTGAGTGCATTAGGTTGTGAAAAACAATAATTGTGATTCATTAACCTCAGTGCCTTTACAGTGAGTGCATCTATTTAATATTGTTTACCTTTCGTGAAAATCGCTCGCTATCATAGAATTATTAAAGTAAAATTTTTGAGCGCGTTAGATTGTGAAAAACAATAATTGTGATTCATTAACCTCTGTGCCTTTACAGTGCATCTATTTAATATTGTTTACCTTTCGTTAGAATCGCTCGCCATCATAGAGAACAACATTGCTGATAAGTTTCCGATGGTGCCTTGCCGCGTGGCCAGCACGCATTTTACAATGCCCCCAAAAAGGTATTGAACGGTGTGCGCTAGTCGAAGCATGACAAAGTCTAGTACTCACGGTACCATCGTACTTACAAAGTTACGTATTGGAGAACAATTTTAAGAAAAATCAAGGTTTTATGTCCGCCCCAGCATTTTGTTAGGTTGGGCTAAGGACCTCGGTCGAAACGGAGGAACTGAGTAATGTGGGACCGTATTTTAGGTTAAACACCAATTAGCGCTGGGTCATATCTAGCTCGTTCCATGCCCCTGCCTGTTACTACAGTAATGTGCCATAACTAATTGATGATAAAAATGAGAGCTGAAAATAACTCCAGACGAATAGAAATAAACTTTTTGTAATATGCGAAGATCAGGCGTGGCATGGACTGAAACGATTTGTGACAGTTTACAACTACTGCGCAATGGAAAGTCCAAGTCATGCCGCGAGGAAATCAATTTCTGACTCAATTTCATCGCAGCAACAACATTCGCCACTTTCTCGTTTAGCTTCGTTACCTGTGACGTTAGCGTCTCCGCGCGACGATGACTCTCGCCGCATCAACAACTTAAATGTGAATAAGTGAGTATCCGTCTTTATCAAGCGCCAATACATTTCGAATAATTAATTAATTTACAAGAATAATAAACAGTAAATCCGTTCATTTGGGCAAAAACAAAAAAGTAAACATAAAACGCAATAATTGTATGGAAACTTCGCCCGAAAATTCAAACTAATTTTGTAACAAATATAAAAATTATGTTTCACACTAGGTTTTATTATATACTAAATTTTATATTAAAATTTCAAATAACTTTATTGGTACACGATTTTTTGATTAATAATAAATCTATCTAAAATCAAGTGTGAGATGCAATTCGCGAGATACACATCAAGCAGAGATAGAAAATCACTTTAACCGTAAAAAATGCGTCGACGTTTCAATTTAATAAAAGACAATAATAGATTGTCCAGGAAATTCTGAATATCGTGTACATTAAATAAACTTGCCTTTATAATATAATTTTGCCTAAAGTTGATTATTCCCTCCATAAACAAACCAGGAAGATCGCAGCAGGGACCTACTTTCACATGGAATAGTATTAGTTCGTTATCATAATTCATTAGTCCACTGTAACTGCTATATTAGTCGGAGCTCATACATTACTGATACCATTCAGGACAATGTTATACTCAAGTCATAATTAGTAACAGTACAACTGGACGTATTTTAATCTTAAAGTTTGTTTTGTCATCATATATGTTAATAGAATAACTTCAATATATTTCAATATATTCAATCAATATATGCATAGTGTGCCTAAATATTAAACACAAGGTTAAGGTTATGAAATATGTGCGGCTATTATCAAATTACACCTTCAAATACGTACAGTTCGGGCTCTAAAGTAGTATATTTTAGGTGTTTTTCCATCATCAACATTGTCAAATAGCATTGTTAAAATAATTAACATTTGTTAAAGTGCTTAACATTAAAATGGTGTTTTCAAGTTTAATATGACGATTTAATTTGCTCTTTCGTTATCCAAGGTATCATGTGTGAAGTTTTGAACGCTGTTACTACGTTTTTGTGCCAAATCAACTCACCGATCTTATATTATAAGCCAAAACAATTAAACTTGAGCTTATTTCGGTCGGAAAAAGAGCATTG
The DNA here is from genome assembly GCA_030248225.1 of Trileptium ribeirensis. NCBI lineage: Eukaryota > Metazoa > Nematoda > Enoplea > Enoplida > Thoracostomopsidae > Trileptium > Trileptium ribeirensis. The sequence continues at coordinate 27,710 of JASANE010023770.1, read as the reverse complement.
TCTAATCCAGGCTTGTTAACTTGTACAGATTTATGAAAGTGAATATATATAACATTCTACGCAAGTGTTTAGTCATATCACATGTAATAATCACGTAGCCATATCCTCCGATTTATTCTGAAAACATATATGTAGCAACCGAATGATCGAGTTTACATCCATTCATAACGGTCTTTGTCTACGTCCAGTCGTAATCAAAAAGTGAAATGCCGGATAATCTATCATGTGTCAATAACTGTACTTTTATTAAATGGTGTAAATGACAATTTTTTCCTGAAAATATCCAGTACAGCTTCTAAAAAGTGTTTACATCGTGCAGAATGTACACCTAGTATCCAGCATTTAAGAACTGTTCATTAATGCGACCACTATTTGTGAAACTGGATCACATGATTGGATACTCAGATAGTATCGCTGAGATTAGAAAAATCGTTCAATTTTAAATATACGAGACAATTTTTCAAGACCAACGAATTAAATGTATTGTTCAATACGTGTAATGCATTTACTGTTGATCCTAAATGCAAGGTAATTTATTTATTGCGAATATACAGGTGACATAAGCAACCTTTAGTTTGATTTCAACCCGAAAATGTTTTATGACTTCATTAGCAGCGAATTTCTTGACTTTGATGAATTCAAAAGAGCATATCCACCATATAATGTGCACACATGAGCCGCATGAAAAGCCTTAAATTATAGAACAATAAGTTATAATGAAATTTACAACACATTTGGACCAAACTAGGTGCTTGGGCCACCTTGTTACCTAATTAATATACAACTTGAATGCATCAATACATTTGGACCACAACAATGCTATTATCATGCAGCCCATGTGCTCATACGTAAATAAAACTTCAATCTTGTGGTGGGAAACAGTCAAAATCATATGTTTTGTCATTAATGTTACGGAAGATATCACTAAATATTCGTACTAATTTTGTCTTGAAATTATCGATGTTATTCACTGTTTGTGAAATGCGAAAAAATCTGGTTGGATGGGACTTAGTACGGTCGAAAAAATGTGGGGTGGGTGGGATGACGCAGTATGATGGAAGAAATCTGGGGGTGAAATAAAATAGCATCTTGCAACCATTGTACGGTTATGTGCGCGGTGGTAACCGGCCATTAGTTTATACATACACGTTTTACCAACTTGATAATTTTTGATTGTCGACCATGTCCTTAGCGCAGGCATTTATATATACATACATGCTTGGCTAACTGGCACATTTATGAGCACGACGTACAGACCGTTACCGGCATATTTCGGGTGGGGGGAGGAGAACTCGTCCTTACCCTCCACCTCGTTGTTTTCGACCACTAAAGAATATAGACTGGAGACAAATGTATTTATTGTTATGTTGTTATATACGTTTAAACTGTTAACATCATAAATAAAGGTTTATGATAAAGGACACAAATTTCAGCTAAAATCATTGATGTCTATGGTTGGCTGGGGGTTACCCTCTAAGGGTGAAACTCCCAAGCCATATTTAGCCCCCACTTAAACTCTACGCACCCTACTGCCTCTCTCCCCCAAACGTACACAACCTCTACGCGCGAGCTGAAGGAGCGTAAAAATTTTAAACAAACATGATAACAAATTGGGGTGAAATCGGCAAAAATTACGTAAAATTGGTAAATATGTCTGGGGAGGACGGAGGTCTACGTGATGAAGACTTCCCCCTCAACTATCTCCTTGAAGCCGGCAGTCCAACTCCAGCCGACAAATTTGCGACACATACGATTAAAATGTATCGGCAACAGCACAAAAAATGGGTTATACTTCTTTTCTATAAAGCGGTAGATTTGGAACAAAATTTGCTTATTTTTCTCGAATTTTGGTAACTAAAGATTCAACGGCAGTTTGTAACTTCCTCGAATACAGCGTTACTGTCCATGTAATAATCTACAGTAATAGCAGAGATACGCCAATTACTGCCGTAAAAATACACATGCCGCTAGGAATAACAGAAGCGTTTTTCCACATATAGTAAGAAATTGCGTTAGCACACATCAATGCCGCTGGGGAACATTTTCAAATCAACTCCAAAATTATATCCACCCGTTCTGCTGGTGGGAACTATCAACCATATTCTGGAATGCCATGGCACTACAAAATAAGGTAATCATTGCACATTTTGGATAATCAGATTCTAGTCGTCAGCTTTTTCTCAAGTACCCTGAAAATTGGGATTTCATATTTGGAAATAGACAGAAAGAGGAAAACATAAACAGAAAAACTAAATTCCTCATCTTTGTCTCCTGCTATGTAATAAAATCTTGGTATGCCATCCGCAACAAGATATGATTCCGAAGTGACTGGAATCATGTTTGGACCATCAGTATCGCAGCTTTACGTTGGGTATATATCCAAAAGCAGTAAACGGTACAACTCGGAGCTGTATATTAGCTTCAAAATGTTACAACGAGTATAAAGGTGTAGATTAGATAAATTAAATTCATTGATAACTATAAATTGAATACTTTTTCGAACTTAGCGTAGTAAAGGCACAAGGGCAGTCGGGGCAATGTTAATAGAAAATTTAAACAAAGCTTCACAATGATAAAGAATTTTAGACATGTATCATTCTAATTTTCCTATTATTATTCTGTTATGATATTATATTTCAGGTCATATGCAGTAAACGGGTACAATGGTAGTGATCCAAGGTACAGTGCAATGACTGTTTTCTGTAGCATTATATGCCAATTGTCCCCACACTTCTTGAATTGTCCCAACGCAACGGTGATTCCTCGCCTAGTTCACGACTAGTTTTACTAGGAGTAATTCCTAAAATTAACTTCGCACAGAAAGGTGCCGTAAGTACCAGGTGTGTTCATTTCCGTGGCATTGGTAATCACTGCTTGCAAAAGCAATGAGTTTTATTGAGGTGATTATGCCAAATTTTTGAAATATTGACCAAAAAAACAAAACTTTTCGACTTCTTGTCATAGTCCAAACTTCAGCATTTCAAAATTTAACTAGTTTAAATATTTGGTTTACGTACGGAATCATATATTTTATGTTTGAAATGTTAAATTGTTATGACTATTTATTCGAAATCAACAGGCATGATTGAAGCTTGATTAATTGCTTGCTCTTGATCTCAGATTTTTATTTTGCCTTTAGTTGCACTCGTCGAAATATATATCGTCGAAATTCTTGAGTTATCTTATATGGCGGTATTATATCGAATAGCGGAATGCCAGTGTCGACCGCAAACCTAGTAGCAATGATCACCATTAGTTCACCCCGATGAATATGCTAAAGATAGCTAACTTTAAATCTTCACACAACAGCACTATATATGTTCTATTTTAAATTTCTACTTTGATGCAGTATCATTTTGTCTAGAGTGTCAGATAATTAATTTCTGCTAGTCAAACCGATTATTATACTTAAGAATATCTGATTTTTTAATTCTGTTTCATTTGATTTCATTTCATATTCAGGCTGAAAGATTACGAAGCACGAATTGCACAACTCCAGCGGTCAAATGACGATCTAAAGCAACGTCTCAATTCGTACATTCATCAAGTTAAAGTATGAGCGAATCATTAAATTTTAAATTTAGTTTTGTAACATTTCACCACAGCGCATTTGCAATCTGTGTTACTGATTTCTCTCGAATTCAGGATTACTACAGTCTCAATGGTTCAGCTTAGCAACACACTTGTCGGAGATTTTTCAAATTTCGATGCCGGTTTTGTTTGTGAATTGATATAATATGCGATTGCGCCATTGACGCGAAACATGACGATACACCACGAAGTCTTTGAAATATTCGCGGACATCTGAAACGATTCGTCGTCAAAATGACGTCTACGTAGTCAGGCTGCAGCCTTGTGTTCACACAGCGTTTAGTATTCAGTTTGCTGTGAGTTTATGTACATATTGTCAACGTCCAGATTGTGGCGCGCTTCGTATGAAACTTTTCCTGTGTCCGCATGCTATTTCGAATCGGATCGGATTCGGTTCGGTCCGCACGGGAGGCAATGTACACATTCTATATTAAACACACGTCCGGTTCGGATCGGATCGAATCGGATCGGAATCAATGTGAACGCGGCCTTAGTAGTACCACGTGAGTAGATGTGGATTTTCTTGAATCGAAAGCACTCAAGCTTTTCTGCAAACCAAAGTTTTCGTGCATTCAACACATATCAACTTCGCTGCCATCTGTTTCTACGAAATTACTATATTGCGAATGTTTGCCGAGCTATGTCCCAATGCTGCAAATAAATATATTATACAAGTTAGTTTCCGTTCAATCGCGAGCCCTTGACTATGGAACTAGCCTATGTTTATTGTTCGAGGCTAAATTTTAGCTCTACCTCGCTAAGAAAGCCATTAGAAATCACGTTTGCATATAATATCAAAGTCATTAATCCAAAATTGTGTCTTATTCTTAAAGCTGGTTAGCTAACGGAAATGTCAGTCCTGTTTTACAGCATAGATGAAGAAATATTACTCTGCTAAAATCCTGTATTTTTAATGTTTCAGGGCTCACGTGAATCGGACGTTGACTTTGCATCGATGCGCGAAACAATCGCACTTCAAGAACGGCAATTGGAACACTATCGCACCCTTCTTGCCACTGCGGTAAGGTATTTGCATTGGTTTACAAACCACAGAGCCGATGTTTGAAAATTCCACCGCAAAACTGATCGTCTGCACCAAACCTCAGTTAAATTTAGATTTAAAAAAGTTTTCTAAATCCTTTCATTTTTCAATTATTTAAATATACAATCCAGTATTATTAATAAGCAACTTGGTTTCATAAAATGTTACGACCGTTATCATTAATAACGTCGCACGTCAAACTGAGCTTACTGAAAGTCTAATTTAGCACTAGTGTTTTAGTATACCTAGATTAGCCGAAGAAACTCTTGAGATAAATTTGTTACCTTAATTGTGGCCACTATGTCGCTTGGTGGTGCCGACCATGAGCAAAATTGTAAATCACACTTACTTGAGAAAACTACTGTGCAACAGATATATTACGGCTTACCCAAAGCTAAACATACATATTCCCGCGTTGAGCAAGTAATACATGAACCCATTTGAAACAAATTTTCCCAAGAAGTGAACAACCTACATATTTATCATGTGTGCAACATATATGTTTTTGAACTGGTAACTTGTGACTTTTCTAAAGTGAGTCCTTGATCATGCAATGTAGCTGTCTAATCTTCCCTAAGAACGCCCTGAATGATCAATAAATATGAGATCGATTCATTCGTTTTTGTAAGATTAAACCTGATCAACTGTCACTTTATACTGACAGTATCGGACTGTTTTAGATGATAACATGCCTAAACTGGAAAAGCTAGACTCGATTCTTAGATCTTAAAAGTACTGCGTGTACACAAAACTGTGTAGCCGAGTGGTATGACACTTCCATGCTGTCTAATGTAATGCCGTATGTGTCACGGACGTATGTATAATTTTTATGGAGGGTTCAAAATACATCGATGTGCAGTTCTCGCAGAATTTAATGATTACATTTTTAATTGTTGGTTGCTGCCGAACCTTCAAAGTGCTAAAATATTTCTTCATATACTTGTATGATCTGGACAAGCATCCACTAAATTTTTGAATCTATCTGATGTTTCCTCACTCCTTAATTCATAGTATTAGTTACTCTTATATCAAATTCACCAAATTTATGAGCAATTATTGAATCGGAGTGTAGTGAGTTGAACGAGCGAGGGAAGAATTCACATTGGACAGAGTTGTAAATTTCGGCGGTGTCCGTTTCTGGGCTTTTTAGGGTAACACGCATAACTAAATTCCTCTGGGCGGATTGACTCGCGCGATAGCTCATTTAAAAACTTGAAATCTCTGTTTGTGCAAGTTGGTTAGGCGCGAAGCCGATTCCAACAGCTTGCACCTAAAAAGAAGCCAAATGGGTCCAAAAAATCACGTTACGTATTGTAACTCGACAAACCATGTAGATCTCTAAGTCAAATTGAGCTTATTTTGCAGAGAACATCAGCCGCTATATGTTTGCATATAGTGCTCTTCTTTGCGGTTTTCTTAGGATGCAGGATTTGGGTCAAACAGGGTTCTAAATGGGCCCTGAAACCATAAATAGGCCTATATAGAAACATTGCTACTAACGTTCTAGCTGTATAGGTGTATTTGGTCTCATTTTGTAGAGCAATTCATCCTCTATGTAAATGCCAACAGTGTGCTGCGACTGTTACTAGCTATGCTGCAGGAGCGAGTCAAAAAAGCTTTTCAGTGGGCCCATTTGATCGAAATACACGAAAATGGTAATATATTAGCAACAACTCTACCTATATCAGGATTCTTGGTCTCATTTTGTATTCATCGTCTCTGTTGCTGCAAATGGTGTGCTATTCTTGCCATTACCTACACTCCAAGATGGGCCAAAAATGGTTTTCAATGGTCCATTGGACTAAAAAATTCACGAAAATGGTAATATGTCTACAACCGCTCGAGCTATATAGGTATATTTGGTCTCAGTCTGTAGATTTGATCTCATTCTTTATAGCTGAAAATAGTGCGTTGTCATTGTCACTATTTACGCTGCTGGGGTGAATCAAAAAGTGTTTTTCAGTCGGCCCAAAGATTGCACGAAAATGGTAATATTTCGGCAATCACTAGAGTTGAAATATAGGTGTTTTTGATGTAATTTCGAAAATTAGCTCATTGTCTACATACTTGTTAATTTCGAGTACATTAATCGGTATATCTTCTTATTAACATATATTCGGTAGCTCATTTTGTAATTTAATGTCCAATATTGCCCTGCACATCTCACTAATTTATATATTCAACACTCCGAATTCACCAGCTTGGCGATAAGACAACCTAATAAAATATCACATACATATTCTGTTTTCAGTCGTATGGGTTGACCGATGAAGAAGTGGAACGTAAGCTAGTTTTGGTCATTTCAGCTTGAATTTTAATAACAAGTAAAATTGACATGTTTGCACCAAAACGTGCTCTTAAAAATCCGACTTTTTTCTATTTCGCTACTTTTGAGTAAACTATTTTTGGTCGTTTTAGTTTCGATCTTTATAATAAAGAAAAATTTAAATTAATTTAAATTTAAAATAAAAAGTTAAATTGACAATGTTGTTTAAGATTTCGCCTAAACGTGTTCTTAAAAATCCGACTGTCAGACATCAAATTTAAAGACTGTAAAACTGATATTCTGCAATTTTATGCTGTGAAATCGTAAAAGCGTCAATAGTTTAGGTAAAAAGCTTTACATTTTAAAGTTTTGAACGTTTACGTTTTCATTAATATGTAGTTGTACCCTAATTATAACTAATAGCAAAAGTCTTTTGTTTGCGGAATCTATAAATTTATTTTAATTATATTTTTGTCATTGTCGTTTTCTAATTGTAGTTCGTTATGAGAAAAAATACAATATTGTATTTAAAACTATCAAAAAAGTACTTTTCTATTTTTAAATTTACGATAATAGTATTTCAATGAAATATTTAATATATATTTGTATTTCAATTTTGGCAACCTTAAACATGAAATACATAAAGTTTAGTTATTTGTTTTTCTGAATTTATTCAGGCTATCGTCTTGCGTTTAAGCTGTTCGATAAGGATAATGATGGATGTATTCGACGTCATGAACTGGAAGCTGCAATTGTGGAATGTGGATATCGTCCGACCGACGTATGGGTTCAGCAGCTGATTCGCGAAGCAGACGATGATAGTAATTTTGGTTTTCTTTTTAATTTTTCATTAATTTATGTGTTAATTATTCAATTTTCGTCGGTTTTGACCAGTAGCTAATTTGCAAAATTTTATATTTTGGGTAATTTAGCATTCCTTTCTTAACAATTAGGTATTTGGGGAAAAATTTGCTGCTTACAGCATCTATGCTTGTTAAATAAGTATTCAATATTTTTGATGTACACCTTGCAAGGTAATTTTTAATGCAAGATCCTAATCGCATATTCAAGAAAAATTGTTTGATAAAACGCTAAAATCGGATTTTTAAGCCACATTGGCGAATAAAATTATGCTGCAGCAAAATAGACCATATTTTTGCCGGCTATGGCGCTTAATGTACAACTTTAATACTAATATAAATTTGCCTTTAATGTCTCTACGTTCGCGTTGCGGTGATGAAGCAATGCTTATTTTGAAGATAAAACTAGTATGAAATGTGGAGTTATAGTATATCACCTTATAATAAAAAACCTCACATGGTTCAAATTTACAAAGTACTGAAAGCCGTATAGAGCCCTCCTAAACAGGCATAACGGCATATCATATCGAGAACAGTAGCGTATCCAGAACTGGGGCGGACGGAGTTCCCCATCAGGGTATAGTCATACGACACAAATGTGAAATACGACGAAAAAAATAAAAAATGGCTGCTTAAATATTAATCAAAAACATTTCAGCAAAACACCAGTCACAAATTACTGGATTACTGCTGCACGTAAATAGCCCTATTCGATATAAGAATAGCTGTAATAGATAATAAGCGAGCAAAAGCTAACTAATCTTGGTAGCAAATCGCCGTGGCTGTTGGTGCTATCTTCCACAATTTTTCACTCTTTGGACAATTTTGGTTTAAATTTTCATAAAAAAACACACAGACGTATGTTACATAATAATATCGTTGATATTCTTCTATTAACATCTGGGCCAAAACTGTTGTAAATGTCATTCATTTGTATCCATGTGGTAGGTCGATTATACTCTTAGGTTTGTATTCCCAAGACATATTTACCCCCCCGAAATGCTCAGCCAACCCCCCGTCCCTCAGCTCTTCCTACCCCGAAGGCTTTGCGCTAGATTACCCGGTGCGTTCACGGCCCGTGGAAAATTTTCATAAAATTGACAGAAATTGAGGAAAATTACAGAAAATTGTAGAAATTATGAGTGTCTAAAACTTTTGAACAATTACCTCCTGCCGAGCCAGTATACCTTAGACACGTATGACTTTAGACTCCGTAATTGATGGTATTTTATGCGGCTAATGATCTCACAGTGAATGTATAATTTTTATAGCTGGTTTATGCTGTCCCTTTCATCAATGTTTACAAAAATTTAAACAGGGAGCGAAAATATTTCTCGGTGTAAAAATCAAATGGTATGTTGCTATTGTAACTAGTATAGTCGCAATGAAGCTACCTCGCTCAGTAACATATGATTTGTATGCATTGAACTCGTATTGGCCATTCGTTTCCCTTGAACTAATTATTGTTTATGGTCAGAACTAGTTATGCCATAAAAAGCTATGTTCCTAAATTAAGCGGCCACTTCGGAGCATATTGTTAATCGATTAAGCAAAAGAAATCCCTAATGTTTCAACCATCGAAATTTGTGTGCTTTTCCTGCGCAGCCTATATCTTCTAGAACGCTAAGCATGAATATCACAAATGATCAAATTCGAACTAAAATATTAATAACACTAAAATAACAGTTTATGATGATGAACCCTTAAAATTGGCATGTGATTATCATGCTAAATGCCTAATTTCCCCATATTAAGAGAAGTTTGTGATGGCATCATGTGACGATTGCAAACTGTGACAATGACGAAAAGTTTCGTGCTCTTGATGACGTTCAATAATAAACTATTTGCTATCCGTAGGTGCAATGGGTTTTGAAATACCAAATTATTTTTGTTCAGTTTTGGATAGAAAATATAGAATTATAGTAACTGTACGATTAGTGCTTCTTCTCTTCTCTGGTGTTTATTGTTAGATGACTTGCATAATCTTTAGGTAGTACAACACCATGCGCAACGGTTTGCTCCCTAAAACAGTTTGTTAAGAAAAGTACTTCGTCGTTTTTAATAGCAAGCCGCAAATGAGGACGATTGGTCAGTGTCGCATTTCTTGCCAGCTCAAGCACTTTAGTGAAGAGATACTCAATGCCTGCGTCCATATAGATTACAGCACCAACTCCGATTCTTTTCGCATTGTTCCCTTTGCGCAGATGTCAAAGTTTGTTTCAAAAATTTTCAAGAGAATCCAATCACGACGATCTATATTCGCAAATATTTTTGCAAGCTTTTATGTTTTATGGATTGGCATTGGAACATGGTGCAAATATATAATTATTATAATTATACTGGACCTAGAACATTTGAAATACTGCACTGCTACAGCCTATTCAGTTCGACAAATATTAAGCTACAATAAAACGCAAATTCACATCAAAAATGCCACAATTGACAGTTTGGAAATATGAAACATATTCGGGAAAAGATCAGATCAGTGTTGTTAACCTCCATGTTGCTGTCACTATGAAAATAATTTGCTAAAAGCAAAATATATATTCACCGTAGTATAGCAATATATATTAAATATATATTTGCCGCTAAAATATAGCATTCACCTTACCCAAGTGATAATAGCTAACCACCATTAATGATTAGTTTGATGTCGTTAGGTGTTTGCAAATAGTGCTACACCCAACAGTTTCAAAGCAGCAGCATCTAATATATAGCTAAAGGAGAAGACGGTACCATATCAAAATACCTGATTATTTTATTCGGCGTTAAATACTTTATAGAAAACTTAAATTTGCTCCACGGAATTATTTCTATTTTTAAATGTTTCAAGCAAGATTTAAACTTGTTGTGTTATCTCGGATGCTTTGTCAGAAAATACTGTCACACTTGGCATATCTCTGAAATAATTATCCTTTACAAACTGTAACTCCTATTGCAGTTTGTTTAAATACATATACTTAAATGACCTTTATTTAGCTAAAGTTTTAGTTTTTTTATCTTTTAGAATCCGGAACAATAGAGTGGCCTGAATTTTTGCGCGCAATGACTCACGGCAAAAATCGGGTAAGTATGCTTTTTAACGCCGTATGAGATAAAACATGTTGGTACGGTGTGAATGTCCCGATTACCCACTTTCCACCATATCAAAGATATATTTTGCATCACATGCAGCGTTAGAGAAGATTGTAGCGGCATCTATGATTTTGTTTGAAAAAGATGTTAGTTCATTGGGTAGACAGCGAAAAAGTAGTGTTGAAACATTGATGTATTACACAATATTAACAATATGTAATTTAAAATAAAAAATAAAATACTACTAAGCAGCTACTACTAAGGCTACTAATCAGCTACCATGCAATTTTTTTACTTAAATATTACATATCTGCTGAGAAAACCACGATATATGGTATACTTTATTCTTTTCAGCTCTAGTCTACTTTAAAATCTTAATTATGTAAAATTCCAGTAAATTATTCACAGGAAATCTCAATGAACTTTTTTGTAAGCGTGAAAATATAGCATTGAATACAATTTGAGGTGAAATTATTTGCAAAAAATTTTCGATTGTAAGGTAATTTACTATTGAAACATCAGCGACAAGATTTTCTGATATGGTGAGTAAAAATGTTAAATATGATTTTTAGAGAAATTGCTAAATTTAAGGTTAATTTGTTTTAAATGCATTGAAGTAATAGAAAAACGTAGAATATTTTTCCTTTTATTTTCATTCTACTCTGAACATTTGAAAGTTCAAAATCGATATGTATATATAGTAATATATTAGACAATTAAGTTTTCCAATTAAATTTTGCGCTTTCTTTTAATTTTGCGCTTTGCGATTTAAAATACGCTAAAATTTAAAATAGTATTGGTGACATTATATAATGATTAGAAAATCATTTTTTGACTTTATAATGTATTATGAATTTACAATCAATTTAAACGATTTTATTTTAAAAATTCTTCAACTATTTGTATTTATATATTTATTTTCAGAAGGGTGTCGATGTGTAAGTTGTACATTTTTATTATTTATTTAATACAAGATGCACATTTTTGCTCACCACTATTTTATTCATTATTTTGATTGCAATCTCATGCCAGGAGATTTAACAATTAAGCTTTTTATTACAAATTATGCGAGTGTGTGGAGAAGCTGTGGCCCTTTTTTAAATGTTTGATCGCCCAATGAATATATATAATACATGTAAATTAACTCTAACTAATCCCTCTTCGCTGGCCCCTTCGTATTCGATTGACTTTTTTAATTTTAACTTGATACAGCAGATTCATTATCAGCCGGAAAGCGATATTGAGGATTGTATATATAGCTGGCATTTATTATTATTACCGTTAGTGTCATATTATAAACGAAGATCAATATTTATAAGGCATGATTATTGCGATAATTTTGCTAGCTTTAACTATTCTGTCGTAGATCAGTAGAGAGTCGAGTTTTACTTATTTGAAAATCGCGCGTTAGTCCTATATGGCAGCCTATATCGCTCTTGTTTACAATTTGCGCTGCTGTATAATAAGTAATTGATCAGAGGATAAGTATATTTAACAATGTTATAGGTCCGACGCTTAGCGATCTAAGTAACTCTTCCTATTCCATGGACAACTATTGTTTGGAAGTGGATTTCTATGCTAATATTGTAGTGATAACTCAAGACATTGATTTGCAGCAAACAAGTGTAAAGGTCTCATGTCCGGGGACCTAATCCCAGAGCCGTCGACATTTCATGATGTTATGATCTATGGTGTTCGTTTTATAATTATACTTGGTAAAGCAACTTTGGTATTTAAATTTTAAGTATTCACATCCTATCGCTTAAGTTGCTATTTATCATCTTTTTACCAATGTTTTGGCCTAATTTTCTAAATTGATAACAGCTGCTTGCTATGTTGATACACAATCGATTAAATTGATAAAGTACTAAGCCATCATGCCATACCATTTTGAAAATTTGTGTGCTATAAAGTATATTTTTAATTTCAGAGCGAAATATAACGAAAAATCCATTGTCGCATTGTCAGAGCAGATATTTGAACTACAACAAGAAAACGACCGTCTTCGAGCACAAGGAGGACGGGTATGCATCTCTAAACGAATGAAGTTACGAAAAAATGGGCCACCCTGACAAGGAAGCAATTCGGTACCCTATTTTCCAAATAAATTTCCGGTCAAGTTTAATTCACAGTGTTTCGGTTACCCTAATTAATTGGTACGAATGCAGTATTCAAGATTTTATTGTTTTCTTCGTACAGCATATGTTTCAATTTTTACCAGCTTCCCTAGCTATAATTATAGGGATCAACTTACTTTCAAAACTACTGTCATTCGATGAACACCACCAAAAGCAGGGTATTAAGGTAATTTGGATCCCCAAAACTGGAAAATAAGCCAGGCCAAAACGTGACATATAAAAACGCGATTTAATATGACATGGGATTGAGTGTCATATCGTTCCTAATTATGCAGTTAAACTAACAGATTCATTTTCATATTTGTATCTCCTGCAAACTCTTTTTAATGTTTTTTAGCATCCAGATCTTGAAAGTCAGTTGGAACGATATCGAGGACAAGTCGATCACTACAAATATGGTTATGCTAGAAAGGTAAGTGTTCGATTACTTTAGATTACCTAGGTTTACTTACTCAAAAGGTAAATTCCATCGGAAGTTACGAGGAGGCTTACTTAAAGAAACAAATTCCGAATTTTTGATACTCGCTTGAAAAGATTCGCTGTCAAGAAATTGAATATATATCTATAAAGTTAAAGTAATTGTATGCGCCTGCTCATGCTGCTCTCTTACCAAATACATGTAAAGTTAAACTTATTAACGTACGTGCATTGGTTAACTTATTAAAAAGTAATTAACTTTTGGCACATTACTTTTGATATTTTGTTCTTCTAGTTTGTTTTAAATTTTGAACGTATTTGTAGTGGTTGAATGCGTGAGTCCACTTTAGGTGCGTACACCTTGATTGTTCTTTTGTCAAGTCAGCATATACTGTAAAAGCGATGAACACGCACAAAGCACAAATCCCGATTTTTCCTAATGTTCGGGTACAGCATAGACCTTAACGATGCAGCAACATGTAGGCGCCATTCGCGGTTGTTATTTTGCGACATATCTTCGCATTTCGCTGACCGCGTACGCGCGAAACCGCGATTACCAATCGCGTTTTTCTAGTATAATGTAATACGCAAATACACCTCGAGCATTGATTTCTGATTCAAATTGTCATTTGCTGAACGCAGACAAACGTGCGAAATGGACAAATCTGCGCGAACGCATTTTGACAGAAATACGTATACCAATCGCAATAACATGAACAGGAATTTCTGCGCGAATCAGTTCGCAGTTGTGACAAAAGAACAAGCATAATCTACGCTCTTAAAGTGGACTCACACATAATTCTGTTCCCCCTGTAACTTTTGAATGGTTGATCAAGATCATTTAATTTGTCGCAGCGTGCGTAATTGAAGGACATCCAGCTTTATTACAATTGAAGGCCCGGGGGACCATCAAAATAGCGCCACTCCTATGAGCACCAGGTGTCCAGAAACCGAAAAATAAAGTTAGTCTGATATATGGTAATTTGAACCGCTGAGTCGATTTGAGTGGTTAATTTTCTGGAGGTCAGCAGTTAAGGAGCTGGAGATCAGCGTACCATCGCAAGAGCATCACTGTTATAAGACCCTTAGAGGTCCAGAAGTTGGAAAACTGGAGTTATGTCCATATAAGGTAATTTGCCCGTTGAGTCGCTCGGAATTTTTCATTTTCGTCTCCTAGGTACCAGTAAAGAGCTATAGAGAGCAATGGTATCATCGGAAAGCATTACGCCTATATGCCCTTCAGGCGTTCAGAAATCGAAAAACTGAAGTTATCCTCATATAACGTAATTTGGCCCACCAAGTCGACTGAAATTGTTAGTTTTCGTCTGGGAGGTTTATATAGTACATATAAATACATATTTACTCGGCATGATAAGTGAAAACTCGTACTGGCTGAACGCCAGTGGCCACCAGCTAGCTCGAAACGGGCCAAAGACACGTCCCGGCTAGTCTATATACTGAAATAAATTTAGTTTTGCTACTCCTGCCGCTGCTCTGTCACAAAATTACATGTATTAACTTTACATGTATTAACTTTCGGCTTTTAATTTTGATATTTTGTACTTTTTGCTTGTTTTAAATTTATACAGTTTTATAAGTAACTTAATTCCATTTTCTCTGTAACATTTGAATGGATCGACTGGTCATACTCATTTTTAAACCATTCAATTCTTCTGTGCGTGACAGCACGGTGAGATTTAAATTAAAATTAAAAAATAAATAACTTAAAATTTAACTATATTGGTCTCCATCGGCCGTAAGGCGTGCACTTTCAGCATAAATTTAGATATGGGTTGAAATGAGCAGCAAATACATACGCTGGCCGAAGGCCCGTAACCTCGAACGTATGCGAAGCTGGCCGAAGGCACGATATGTTTAAAGCATTGGGTCGATACAGTGAGCGTGAGTATATAAATATATACCTTTCGTATATATGCATACCTTTTTATAATTTTATATATACGAATTGTATTTATTTTGTATCTATCTATGTATTTCTTTAATACATATAAATATATTTACTCGGCATCACAAGTGAATAATGTATTAATATCATAAAGAGTGCATTAGGGAAGAGTATGATACTTCCCTGCACTCTAATGTTAGCCCGTGTTAGCCACATCCTCCAATCGGTTTGCAAAGATTCATTCAAATCTAGTTACTAAATGTATCGGCCAAATTTTCGAAAGGAGAGCATATAATTTTAGCGCAATTACTTCTTTTATAAACTGTGTGTATAAACTATGTATCTATAATTTTTAGGTATTCGGTCTCAGTGATGCGGAAATTGCAAGTATGTTAAGCTTTAATTTGACAAACTTTATGAACTAACATAGACAAAATTAATTCATATTTATAATTGATGAAATAAGTTATTATTTGTTTTTAATAAAGCTTATTTATAGAAAATATAAGTTAAACACTTAAACGTTTTACCGTTATAGTGCCACTAAAGTTTAAGACTTTTCGTTCAAATTCGTTTTAGCAGACTGCCTGAAACTCGTTGGCGTCGACAGAAATTTTTATCTGGTAGCACCGACGTAGTGTGGGGATCGACTGAATAGGTTTATCAGACAGTTGCCAGATAAATTTTTTGCACTTGTAAGCTGAAGTAGCACCACCGAATTTGGGAAAATTTCCCCAATACCGCTTCAGCCTACGCCCATGCTGAAGACAAGTAGTGTATATATATATCAGCTATTTTGATCAGACTAATAGGATACTATAGAAAATTTTAAATTTTTCAACAGATGATATTTGACGTAGATAAAATATTTCTCGCATAAAAAATTAAGTTGCATCTAAGAAAAAATTATATTAAAATGAGCGTTAGACCAAAATCATTATAGTTTAATAGTAGCCACTGTTATTTTTTAGGTTAAAAGATGTGCTTATTTTTCAATTTATATAAAGAAACCATTTTGTCAGCAAAATGTCCTGTTGATATCATGCACCAATTTTGAGTTTGAAGCTGATACTCTTGGTCCACAGTGGTACAATGGGCACATTTCTCCATTTGGCATTACTGGGCTGAAAGCTTTAACCCAACTGGGCCAACGGTACATGTATTCACCTGATATACTGATACATCAACTGGCAAAATTCAAAATGTATACTTTTATTGAATGACTTTTATACGCAGACTAATTATAATATAGCACGATTCTCAGTGTCTACAGAACTTTCTTGACTTGTTGAACTGTATCTCAAGTCGACCTGACCACACATAATTACGAATTTAGAGACCAACCATGCAGACGCTACCATAAATTCCAGTTAAAAAGAGACTCAGCATGTAAAAAGATTTTCTATTCGTTTTGAAATTAAAGTTAAATTTTTAGTACACATTTTTATATTTTCAGAATATCGTAAGGCGTTTGATATGTTTGATCGTGATCGTAGTGGATCTATAACTAGAGACGAGTTGTCACGGGCAATCGTTTCACTTGGCTACAAACCATCTGACCGCTGGGTACAAGATTTGATCCGTGAAGCTGACAGGGACGGTAAGTTTCTTGTTGAACCGCCAATAGCTAAGTTACATTGGCTCTGATTTCTAATCAAAACTATGTAAGCTCTCATAGGGGCAGCTCGCACAAATTCTTAGCGTAATCCATATACTGTCTAAATTGTTCGTAAAGTATTATATTTCTGAATCTTTACGTTTCTCAAAGTGTTTTCAATGTGTAATAATTCTTCTTTGTCTGCAGTGTCATGCATAAATTATAACGGGTTAATGGATTAATTTTAGGTAATAATTATCTGAATACAGAAATTCCATCTTTGTGTTTGTGCTGCATCAGTGGTTTCTTATCAAAATTCCCGCAAATCTCTCAGAGTTTTCGCTACGCTGTGTCAACGTTTTGAGCTATTATATTCAAATATGTTTCATTGAATACTACAAAATCTTATGAAGAACGACTACAATTTTTCTGCGACACATTTCTTCGCTGGAGTAGCCGCTTTGGAGCTTTGGCCCAACGTTTAAAAATATCTCGAAAAGTGGCAGGTAGAGGATTCGATTATCGAATTAACTCGTTAAAAGCGTTAATTGTTGGATTATCAAATTATTTAACTTGTTGAACGCTTTAATTTTTTATTAAAATAATAGATTTATGCATTTTATTGATGCCTAACTTTAGAAATGCTGCTAGCGAAAGTCTAGGAACTTGTATGTGCTTCCTATGTATTCTTGTATAGTGTGTTGATTCTGAAATATAATTATGTTTATAAAGAGTCATGATATATTCCGTACGATATCAGTGTCTTTGGAAATTTGTTAGGATTTAAACAAAGGACATTCAAAGCTCTTCAAATAAAGTCTGTGGAAACAATCAAAATTACTTCAGACACTTGATTATTTTATGAGCCTACTGTCAACGCCATGAGAACAGAATGAATTTTCGTTTTACTTTTTTGTGGTTTACACACAAGTAATATCTGTAATTTAGTGAATAAATTTGGTGCAGTTAGATTTTCTCCAAATAAATGAAAGTTATACACTATAGGCAAGCGAAAGCAACCAAATTTATAATACGCAGTAATTATAACATTTTAGATGTTTTCCAACGTATCTCGAACCGTTTCCACAACTGTGTTGTCTGTATTTGTGATTATAGGTTCAGGAACAATCGAATGGCTGGAATTTTTGAAGTATATGAGCGGTGGAGTCAAATCACAAGTAATAGATTATATAAGTCTTTATGATATAATATAACAAATATGTATTATATCATAATACATAATGTAATATAATATAACATACTGTAGTATGTAAATCAAAAGACAATCTATATAACGCAAATCAGAATATTATATTGCATATAATAGGTTATAATTAGAATTATGATATATTGAATGAAAACGAAGCTTGTTTTAAATTGTCGACAAATTCGTGATAGTTGTCTCTGCGGAGAAACGAAGGAATATATCAACGTACAGAACGACCGTATTCTTCTGAATAATCAGCTTTCCGTTATACAAAACAGCTAAAAATATACTACAATATGGCAGAAATTAAAAGTTTCAAGCCTACAAAGTTTTAAACAAAGATTGAAAGCAATACATGATACCAAGAGTTGGGAGTGGGGTAAGGCCGAAACCTCCCGCGTCGTCAAACACGGGATTACATGTGAGTGCAGGGAAGTGTCATACTCTTTCCTAATGCACTCTTGGTGATACCAAGAGCCTATTATGGGTCTTTTAAAAAAGTGTGACACTTATAACTCCATACATTGTATGTTTAATGAGATAACGCATTCTATTTTTGGGTCACTAGTTATACTTCTAAGAAAGAGATATAATTTCCACTTACGTCAAGTCCCCAGTGACATCTCTTCTGTCTCTCTTACCATATTTTAATTTACTTTTCCACGGTGCATTAAAAATATGTCGTTATTCATATGTTGAATAAAAGTTGGGAGGACCGTATAAATGTGAAAACTTAGCCCGCCCACACTCCTGATAAAAGTTGGACACATAACTAAAAAATCGCCAGTGTCATCTCATCACGCAACATATATAATGTAGTGTAACTTGTCACACTGCTCTTCAGGAGTCTACCATAAACTTATGATACGAAGTAAGTATATTTGTTGATATTTTATAATTACAGCACAAATCGTAAGCAATAGTTTTATGAATTTATGATCCCTGTTATTAATACATTATATTAGCTTTAAGAAACAATTATATTTATATTATTATTTGTTTCAGCAAAGTACCGATGAAATTGCTCGACTTGAAGAACAGTAAGTGTAAACTAGATTATCATATATTGTCTTAGCTTTTATCTTAAAAACATAACAAACAGAAGCGGTAGAGGAATGTATTGTTAGTATAGTAGCAACTTAAAACTATTTTGAAATACCCACTATGAAAAAGAATCAAAAAGCGAAATTCAAACTTAGGACATAACACATTGTCAGAAACAAATTTATATCAGTTTTATACTGAAATTGTACCGCTTTTGAACGATTCTATGTAATCTTGACAGTATTCAGAGCCAAGCTGAAGCAGCTGTGAGAAGCATTTTATATGCACGTTGAGATGTCCTCACTATACTAAGCATAAGCTTGACTCTTAACCTAAGCCAACTTCTCTTTGAACCTTATACTATGTGCAAGACTAAGCCGAGACGCTAAGCTCTTCTTTTATAAGGACATAACGTTGTTCCACCCAGTTTGGCTTGGGCCGTATGCATCTAGATGATCCTATAACATAAAACAGAAATACTACGAAATTGCCGAATATTTCCAGGCTAACCAACGGGATTCGCTGACCAGTTAAATTTTGGAGACTGCTTATTGGAGATTAAACGTTTCATCCAATTTATTAAAATATAAAAGCATTTGTGATTCCAGTAAAATCTACAAATTTTTAAACTAAATTCATATTTATTTTGATTTTTTAATTTTTGTTCCGTTAAATTTTAAATTATTTTATGTCAGATTATTTAAAATTTTATTATATTATTGAAAAGTTATTTTGAACTAAAAATACTTACTGATTGCAACTTCAATTGTGTTTTAGACTGCGGCGCGAACGACAAGCTGCAAACGAACATCGTGAAAAATCGGCTTATTACGATCGACAAATTTCTGATCTACGCTCGGAAATCAGTCGTTATCAACTGGAAAGCAGCTCGGTAGGTCACATGGTCTTTTTAAATTCCTTTAGAATTAAATTTAATTTTTATCACTTTTTAAAACGACGTAAAACATTTGTCTCATGATTTGAATTAATTTGAGAAATTAATGAAACCTGATAACTACCGATAAAAGAATAGAGTGACATGTGTTATAGCGATCAGCTATTTGTAAAATTAGTGCAGGAATCACACAATTATATTATTATAGTCTGCAAAGCGCCAATTCGCTATTTATAATAACATTCACAAATTGCAATCCGTTTCAAGCGAGTTCGTGGTTTAGTGTTAAGCACATACGTTGCGCATGCAAGAATGCCCGGTGCCCGATTCTCTAAAAAGAATATGCGTCATTTTCAGCAGCATATAGTTAGCAAATAATATTTGTTGCTTATAGCTGACACATCTGTAAAATAAGTTGAATTTGTCATTTTAATTTTTGTTATTTGTAATTTTAGACAAAAATAGTTCGCAATTTATTATAATGATATAACCGCTGCACAATTATTATTCTTCAGCTTATAATAGAATAAGCTGGAAACCGAAACCATAATACTGGAGTTTACGACTAACAATTTGTACCCAAAACAATTAAAACTATTGTCTTGACTAATGTTAAACATTTTAACAAATTGTTGTATAGAGGTTGGCGCAGACAGACCTTTACTAATCCCCGTCAGAGTATTTTGAGCCCGCAGACAATAAGATATCTATTTCAAACAAATCCATTGATTTTTTGGTTGCCTCTCTAAAATTGTAGGGGTAAAACTATGCTACAAATACAGATTTTGCTTTGTAACTCACCCCAAAGCGTACTATTTTGTGGTGAAACATGTAGCAAGTTTGTCAGCGTTCAATATTTGTATGTGCGATGCAGTGGTTCGCGTGTTCTTTCGCATTGCGTACTGACTCAAGCTCCTGCAACTTCAGTGGTATAAAAGTAAAGAGAAACGTTGCACACGTAATAGTTGTAGCACAGCTATCGTGCGTTAATTGGTTTGTACGCACGGTTGTGACGAGTTCAGACGAGTGCGTCAGCACGAGTTTGACCGAGTTAAACAACACAACCGTGCGTACAAATCACCTGACGCACGCCTGGCTGTGCTACAAATGACTTGTAATACAGCTAATTTAGCTAACCGTGTGTTAACTCAATTTGATGCACGGCCTTAACTATATAAGCTGTGTTACAAAAATCATTGTATGACATGATATACTACAACAACTGTTACTTGTAATACATCTTATATATTAAAGCCGTGCTTTAAAATGTCTGCAACTATATTACAAGTTTGTTGTTGCATACCAGTCGTGCGTTCAAGAATTTGTATGCGCGGTTATGTTGTGTGTACTCAATCAAACACGTGCTATCGCACGCATTGGTCACAACCGCTCGTACAAATCATTAAATGCACGTTAGCTATGCTTACTGGATGTTGTAGTTTTTACTTTCACTTCCGAATGTGGGCAATTACCAAAAAAATTTTTAACAAAAACACAGATGAAGACAATTTAAAACTGTTGTGCCTGTTACTTTTTTTACGTATGCGCGGAAAGATTATTTTGAATAGTTTTATTGCAAGACCACTACTGTCTTTTACAGAAGGGCAATTTGGAACGTGAAATGAGCCAATATCGGGAGACGAATCGTCGTCTCGAATCACTTGTTGATCACTATCGATATAAATATGCTCAGTCGGTAAGGTTAATGGATATATTTAGCTTAATATATCGGTATAACTGATTTATGGGAAATGAACCTGCTTACATACTAATATATACGGTGGCATTAGTGCTAAAATACAGATAGTATTGAGAATTAATATATGTAGTCAGTAGAATTCCCTATCAATGTTTTAATTAATGTAAAATTCTTAGGGCCCAGGCACACGATATTTTATTCAAACATGTGAAACCCTATACAATTTTTTCAAGGAATTAAATGTACTTTTTGTCATAAATCTTTGAATCGTTTGTCAGTCATGATTTCTAGAACTGTATTGTCAGCCAGTTGCAACTGGTGAAAATAAATGTCGTTCTTTGGAAATTTGACTGTATATTAAAATCTGTTTTCGAACTATTTATGATGGTCAGCAGGGGATTTCTTATGTATTAAATTTTCATAGAACTTATTCCATGTCCAGGGAATAGCTGTGAGTATGAGTATCAAACTTAGGAAAAAGATTTAAGCTAATACTTTGACATAAATGCTTAATAAAGCTGCAAACCTGGTCAAGAGCTAGCCGCGCTCATTAATTCCATGTACTCTACATGTGGAACAAACGAATTGCTCTTGCGTATAACTTTTGTTTGACTAGCGTACAGATCTGTCATTTATTACATTTCCACAATAATTAACGCTGGCATGTTGCTTCAAGTCTGCGCCTAATACTGTATTCATATTTCATTCTTCCCAATAGTTAGTCTTGAGAACCAGTAAACGGAGAAAAGTTATAAAAATATCTGCTTTTCAAGTTAACCTAATGAATTAAGTTTTTATAAACTATTATAAGGTGACCGACCTTTTATATTTAAAAGACTTAAGACCAAGCTTTTCAAGTTGTGCCTAAAGCATAGAGGTGCCTACCTATTTTTGGTTTTTATATTTATAATTCAACAGATCCTATATATCCTCTTAGTATATGCACGTGTAGCAGTCCTACCTTTTCAAGTTGTACCTAAAACGCAGAGGTACTTACATGGGTTAGGTTTTGTATTTATAATCCAACATATATTATATATATCCTAAATATAAACATGCCAACATGTGTACCAGTCCTAGCTTTTCAAGTTGTAACTAAACCGCAGAGGTACCTACCTAGTTTAGGTTTTTGCATGCATAATTCAACAGATCATATATATACCCAAAATATACACATGTGTATCCCCAGTTATATATGCATATATGCTAATTTTACTAAATAAAGCTATACCGTTTAATATTTATATCTTTCTGGTTTCAGGTATTCGGCTTATCTGATGCCGATATTCAGAGTAAGTGTTTTGATATTTACGTTCGTACATATAAATTAAATATTATTCCGTTAAAACATATATTTAAAATTTAAAATTGGAATTTACAAATAGTTTGTTGAAAATTAACACAGTACTGACATCGCAAGATCATGAGGCGACACTTCATTTCTTACTGACCGTCAAACTCTAAGGTGTTGTATATTGAATAAATACTAAGAACCGACCTTCCCGCTTATGGTAATGCGCACCTTCCTTTCTGAAGAGTATTGACAAATAATAAGAGTGATGATAATCGACTCTACTAATAGTGCGTGACACCCTTCACCGTTGCTGTATAATAGACAGAGAGAGGTACGTTGCGGATGTTTTCGGTTTTACATGGTTTATCACCCGCCCAGTGGATCACAAACTTGGCTACTGCACCCTTGTTCATGGACCCCCATATTCAGACCCCAGGTTCTTGATAAACGAACTTACACCACACCCATATTCTTGGACCACTAAACTTACAACCCATCTATGTTCATAGACCACCAAATTCCGCCACACCTATGTTCTCCGACCACTATTTGAAGCGGCCAAGGTTCATAGACCACTAAGTTCATTAAAAAATTTTTTATCAACTTTGCGGTCCATGAACGGGGGTCTGAAATAGTCGTCCAAGAACATGGGTGTGGTATAATTTAGTGATCCACGGATGTGTGAGGTCTGAATGTAGTGGTCCGGTGTGGAGTTTAAGCTTGTGGTTCAAGAACCGGGGGTGTTCTGGGTATGGTGATGCATGAACAAGGATGGGGTTGTCGCGTTATGACCCATTTGGTTCTGGAGGGAGGTGGTCCGAAAACGACCGCGTCGTACCACGGTCGAAAACAACGAAAAGCAAAAACTGATAGTGTCATATTCTTCAGCAAAGTCGACCATCATAGACTCTTGATAGTAGTTTATGTGATTTCACTCCAGGGGAATGCTCTTGCGAATACGTTTGCAGAAGAAATAAAAATATTACTCGTAGATTATTTTTGTTTAATATGATAAGATATCGAGTACTGGAAAGTTGAAACTCTATGTTAATATTTAATATCTATAGGTTAAGTCAGATGTTCATTATATATTATCATTATGTTCATAGTTCATATGACGACATAATATATAACCCATCGGGAAAGTCCATCTAAGCCATGCTTACTACACCCTGCAGCGCCACCTCCCCGTCCGTCCCTCGCCCAACAATTAACCCAAGGGTGCAGAATATTTTAGCAATTATGCTAAATCACAAAATTACGATGAAGCAGTGGCCAAACATTTGGAAAACAATAAAAAAATCGGTAACTCGGGGAAACTTATTGGTTACCCCTCATGGTAGACCCCATCCCTTCTTACCGATGGACCTTGAGCACCTATAATATATATACTATAAAAGTATAAGGAAAAACCAAGTTAAAATTGTTCCATTTCACATGTTTTGACCATTTTTTTCAGAATATCGTCGCGTATTTGATATGTTCGATCGTGATGGAAGTGGAACGATAACCCGCGATGAGTTGTCGCGTGCTGTCGAATCACTTGGATATCGCCCAACGGATCGATGGGTTCGTGAATTGATCGCTGAAGCAGATCGGGACGGTATGGGCGTTGTTTGTTATAAAGATGGAATTAGCTATCTCAAAATATTTTTCGTCACAATTTTGTGTCACTATATGTTCTATATTTCTGATGCAATTTTCTCAGATTCAAGCAAATTTAAAAACATAGTTTTATAAAACAAACCAACTAGGACCATACGTGGTTGTTTAATATTGATATCAATTTGATTGTATTTTATCTACAACGCAAAATTCTTGTTTCAACTGCTTCTTACATTTCTAAATTTAATAATTATAGTTTTTTTATGTTTTTAAGGTTTACTATACTATATATAAAGTGACTGGTGCGAAATCTCAGGAATTTATATAAAGTCTAAAATATTATATATGTAGACAAATATATGGATATATAAGGTTTTTTAATATATTTCATAAATGGACCAAAAATTGTCTTTATGACTTTAATTTGGTCAAAGTTGCAGAACGCATTTGTAGAAATGAAGACAGAAGGTGCACGTGGAAAACATTTTAACCAGCCCTTTTAATGGTGCCAAACAAAAAGGATAATTTTTGAAGCTAACATGACCAATATAAAGACGTCAGTCATATCTGCATTTTATAATTGATTTATATGTTGTGTTCATTTATAACGTTAGAAAAGGAACAGCTTAGAAAGGAGGGGAGGGAGTTCGGGGGCGAAAGCTCTCCGACTTAGGCTTAGGCTTATAGTATGTCTCGTATGTAGACTTTGGCTTAGGTTAGTATATCGAGAAGGGCATGGTCTGCATTTTATTTACGCTCCTCAGGCTTACTTTGACCAGTATTTCTATAAAGGTACAGTAAGTATAACGAATTTGAATTTTGGCAAACTATAGGACCGATTGTAAAATATATATTTAAATTTAAAGGGTAAGTGAGAATAAAGGCGGGTGGAAGGTAAAATAAATTAGACCTCTGGGGTAGGGATCGAGACCTGATTTTCTCTGGAAGCCAGGGCAGGTTTTACACTATGAATACTACACTGTGATATAATTGGTTCTTTGAGCACATGTCGTTTATTGGAAAGTGTCTCAGTGACTATAGTTTCTTAGCTTTTTATTACGAAAATGAAAGTTTATTGAAATAATTTAACGTAAGGAATAATAGCTAAATGTAAAGAATAGCTTGAAATTCAGTTTGGTCATGGACCAATATATAAATTTTAAATACCAAAAATATTTGCAAAATATGTGTTCATATTTATAATATTAAATATTTTATTTTGTTTTAATATAATTCCCACCTGCGGTTGGACCTTTAGTGCACTAAATTCGAGAAAAGTGTGCATAACTCATTATGATATTTCGCAGCAAATATATAGTCACCTAGTTGTCCTTTGGTTTACGTGTGGTAGACAGTCGGCGGGGGAGGGCTAGGGGTTAGGGGGTATACCCCCCACTTTTTTGCTAATTTTACGCCGTTTTGTCGATTTCAACTCTAAATTTCGTTAACGTTTGCCAAAAAATTTGTGCGCGCTGGGGGCGGAGAGATGGGAGCTGGATGGGTTGGGTGGAGGGCTGGACGGATGAAAGGGAGAGGTGAAGCGAGGGGCTGGAGGGGTGAGGAAAAGGGTGCGGGTAGGGACTGAAATTGTGGGGGTCCGACCCTTAGAGGGGTCACCCTCCCTACCCTCAACGACACCACTGATATGTATGTAAAGTGAAAATAATATATTTATATATGATTTATGCGTAATATCAATATTTATATGTTATTAAAATCAAAGACGTATTACATCTGCTATAAGCATTTATTTAAATGTAAATAAACACTTAACATTTAAATAAATTTGCATTTATTTAAATGTAAATTTGTAATAATTTTGTTAAAATTTAAATTTTAGGCTCCGGAACAATTGAGTGGCTTGAATTTTTGAAATATATGGCCGGCGGGCATAAATCAAAAGTAAGTTATGGACAAATTCGTTTTTGCCGCTTTAACAGGAATAAGAATTTTAGCGCAGAATAAATATTTTGATATTTTCTTTTCCTATCGGTTTTTTATTTGAGTAAAACGAAGCTTAACCTATGTCGTAAAGGTCCCAATAATCGGGGAACAAAAACGCCAATTCCGAATTATTTAATCAATATTCAGTCATTTAGAGTTATATACTGCTGAACGAATAACTTGTCATGCTCGCGATTATGCACAAACTTAGAATAGATAGAAATAACGTAAGTCTAAGCGAAAACGAGCGATTTATCTCCTGTTTTGATTATTTACAAAGGAAATCGCTATATATTTTTGACTTGGGATCAGCCTGCATTTACACTGGAGATCGCTACACATAGCAGCGTATATTACGTCATGGTAGTTATCATGCAATTTGACTAGAAATCACTATACATCATTCAAACAAAGGATCATTAGGTGTTCACACAACAAGTTGTACATGCGAATATATACGTCGTTTAAGCGTACTATTAAAACCTACTCGTCTAACTTATATGTTTATATATACTAAATTACTTCGAATTGGAAGTCGATGACCATAAGAAATCTTTGGCACAAGACATTGCACTTTAACACTTAATGCATGAGGTCAATTCTAAAAAATCTCCGTTTTACAAGTGCAACTATAATCGACTGACTGACGAGGATTACACAATAAATTATTGTTAGCGTTGAAATAATTGAAGAGTTGAAATAATGATTACAATAAATATGCTTTTGTTTGGAAAGTCAAAATTTTTCTTGTTTGAGAGAGTTAGGTTTATTTTTGACCTAAAAATTAAAAATACCGAACATTGCATATGCATTCAATGTTAAACATTCAAAGTTTACCAAAGTGTAAGTAGTTGCTAGTAGTAATGGAATATCATTTTATGTAGTAAATATATTCATATATTATGTGGCAGTAATTTATAATATTGATATAATTAAATTATATTTATATATTGTTTTAGGTCAATTACGAACAAATATCAGTACTCGAACAAGAGTAAGAAATGTTTTTCATTGATAATCCTTGATATGGTGTGACATTATAGCGTTACGTAGTAATGCGAGCACTGCTTTATGATTTCCACTATGATGTATAAAATTCTAAATTGTTTTAGTTTGGGCTATTAAATCCG
>JASANE010023769.1:0-63967 GCA_030248225.1 Trileptium ribeirensis | reverse complement strand
CTGGGGAAAAGGTATAGGAGGTTAATCAACGTATTTAGCCATGTCTGAGGCTCCGTATGGTGCACAGGGAGATGCTCCGTATCGTGCACAGGGACTGCGCGCTTAAAATATTAGCAAAAATTGGGGAAAGTTACAAAATATAGGAAACGAAATTAGTGGTGCCCAAAGCCGAAAATTTTAGGGATCAGTGCGGAGGTGTCTAAGTGGTCACTCAGGGCCAATAATGGGTCAACCCACATTCTCGTCTATAAAAACCACCGGGTTACACATACAAGTTTTCAGTACTTCAGCGGATTTCACTGTCCAGAGTTAAACTACGCCGTGTATATTTTGGTGTCACTTGGATATACGTATAGTTTTACAGGAATAGCTGCTTGCTATTTGAGTATGAACAGAAGTTGTTTAGATTTTTTATGACTACTGTTTCGTTTTTATTGACGGAGGCAAGACGAGCCACCGAAGGTGGCGAGTCGCAGCCGGAGGCGTACATTTAACTTTATATATATCAATATACTAGACGCAAAATTTCAATTTTCTCTGTGACTTTTTTTTGTTTGTCACAGACAGGTCTGCAGGTTGAACGCCTGGGCCGATTTTAGAAATTTTTTTTTCTTCGTGTTGCATATTCTCTTGCGGAGTGCCCTTTCATTGAGCACTTTTTTCTACGAAAATTGCTTTGTACTCAAAATTAAGCAAATGTTGCTCAAACTTAGGGATTTTTGCCATTTTTTCAGCTTTTTCACCGCATCTCGACAACCGTTCGTGCTATTTCGGCGATTGTTTTACATAAAATGTATTTTCACGTTTTCTAAACAGCTGTATATAGCTGATTGACGTATTTCATCTCTTTCCTTAAAAATTAAGCAAATTCTCTTAAAATTGACTTAGGGAAACCTAAGTTCATCATATCTCGACAACCGTTCGTGCTATCTCGGTCATTTTTTGACATAACATGTACCTTCACGTTTTCTAAAAGAATGTATACGAGTGATCTACTTACCTTTATAAATTCTCTTAAAATTAAGCAAAGTCTCTTAAAAATGAGTGAAAAATTATTAAGTGTGTTATAACTTTTGAATGACTCGGCCGATTTGGACTAAATTTCATTGATGGGTACAACTTGATAGATGTATTGTCATTCTACTGTATAAATAACTAGACGTTTTCATGTCTTCCTCTTATTATTGTTACCAAAAATGTTAGAAATTCCACAAGCTGTATGCACTATTCACGCCGTTGTTAACCACCATGCCTCCGTCACCCACGTTTACGTGTTACTAGTTTGAACATTTATGGAGAGTCACATTTTCACAATTTGCTGTTCTTCTTCTTCTTCTTTGTGGAGAGGCACGCGGGTAGGCCGATGTCCGTCGGGCGAAACGCCCGCATTTATTCAGGAAACGAACATCATTTATAGGATCATTCCACAGTACGTCTGCTGTTGTAGTCACCAGCATATGTCGGTACGGGTCCCCATGTCTACAGTGTCTCCGCACATGATCCAGATCGCCAATATCGGCCCCACACAGGATGCATTCTGGAGTATCAGCCACCTTTATGTTCGTGCAGATATTTCTGAAGCATTGGATATTTTCCTCCACATTTGAGTTGTGCTAGCACAACTCGTTCTCTGTGGGTAAGTCCCAGCTCTTAGTCTCGCTCTGATGGCGAACGTATGGCATTCCAGTTAAAGCTGTTTTCCCATTTCTGCTTTGCAATCCGTCCTAATGATTCTTTTGTACTACTCCAGTCGATGGGTTGTATTTATTGGTTTTTTGACTATTTTCATTACCCAGTTTGTCCGCCGTTTCGTTACACAATTTGATGTTCTTTATCCGTTGGACATTCCACACGAATTGAGTACAGGTGGCTTGCTTATGAAAAATATTCTCCGATAATTTTTTGTTTTAGAAAAAATGATGTTGGAAAGTGGCATTGTGAATGCTTTGATTTGGCATATATATTTATCTTCAGGTTAAGTTATAGCAGATATATAATATTAAATCTTTATATATATGTTGCGAAACTGAATAAAAATTTATATTAGCCATATATAATAGATAAGGCATATACGCAATAGTTTGATAATATTTTTTGACGAATTGCAATGGATTTGTTGACTTAACGAGATTGCTTGCTTTGTTAGCTAAAGGATTACAACCATATTATGGCGAAATAACTTCTACATTTGATCATGAACGAAGATCTGCAGGCTAAGCTTGAAAAGCAGGTAAGATAATGTTCATCAGCACACATACGTACTTACTTTGTTGTTTCTTGTGAAAAATATTTGTAAATTGAGTTTAGATTCTGATGTTGAAAATCATTGTAGAAAATTAATTTTGTTAGCATATAGATGATTCGGTACGCGTGTTGCTAGTACGAATATAACATTTTCGAGAGGAATACGAACGCTACTTGTGGAAATGTACCATCTGTGGGTCAACCCATCTCTGCTCACGATTTCGATAGTGGACATTTGATCGACACATTCATTTCTGCTTTATTAATTTTTATTCCGCGTTGTTGTTAATTAAGCTTTGCGTTTATTGAGGTAGGTACTTATTCCGCAGGTGGTAGGTACGTATTTATTCCGTATGTATTACCACGGGAGCTTGGTTGAGTTTTGTCGATACTCCCAGAAAATTTTAAGCCGAGCAGACCGAGATACTGCCACATCACCAGATAAAGTAAATGAAATGAGTATTGCACGTCGTCGTACAGTTCTACTAGATTTGTATAATTGAATTTGAGTGTAGTGACTGACAAGCGAAGATATTGTTACTAGACGGAATAGTGGTAAAATTTGGCAGTGGCGGTTATTGGGGTTTTCTTGCGTTCCACGTGTTAGTCAACCCTGGGTGGGCACATTATTCGCGATAACTCATTTGAAAGTTTGAAATATATATTCCTGCCCATTAATTGGCCTCGAAACCCGATTCGATCATCTTCCTTCTGGCAAAGCGGTCAGAGGGGCTCGGGTCGGCTTTCGAGGTGACCCGAAAAATCAGGTTATTTAACGTATCTTTACAATTGTGCATATGTCTCAGTATTATTGGGTTCGTTATGTACGACAATTTAGCCTCTATAATGCGTTCTTACGCTATTAAGACGTGGGATTTGGGTCAACAGATGTTTTTAATCGGGTCCCATGGGACCCAAAACACACTACAACATCAAAGTATATCCGTCACTGCTCGTGCTATATAAGTGTTGTTTTGTTTTGTAGAACAATTAATTCTTTATACATATGACTGCGTATGTTGTGATTCAACAAATGTTGAGTTTGGGGTTGGCAAACCCATTCTTATTATGTCATATTATGTATTTATGAACATAATTTTATATATTTTTTGTGTACACTCATGGTTTTGCAACTTTATTCAGCCAATAATACCACTCACTAATGGGTGCGACAAGCACTTGTTTTTCTTATTCTAGGGTTAGAATTAAGTGCGACGTGTAGGGGTTAATTGATAATAGGTATTGTTTTGTACATTTATTGAGCAGATACGATTGAACATCTCGGTAGTGAGCGAATAAAACTAGGCGCATGGTTATTCAGCGTTTTGCTTATTTTCGACTTATTAGTCAGCGAGTAAATGGGCAAAAGCAAATGTAAAAAAATTTGCCTTGCACAGGGGTTAGATGTTCTATTTGTTTTCGATATTTTAGTTAGTTGATTAACCAAGGACATTGTTGTGACTGAAATGTATATCATTTTCTTTTTATAAGAAATTAAAAAATGATCAGATAAATGTGATGTTTTCAAGCTGATTTTTACGATGACTTAAAACACAGTTTTCAAGAAACTGTTCCTTTTCCAATTCCCGTTGAGGGATTCTTTGTGTAACTTCTACTAAATAGTATATACATTTTCAGAAGCGTTTGCTTGAAGCTCGTCAGCGACAAAAGAGGGCCAGCTCAGGTGTGATTAAAAGTAATAACCCACCACGGGATGATTCGACACGTCCACTCGTCACAAGCGCGAAGTCTTCAGGTAAAGTTTATCATTTGCAATTAATCGTATGAGATGGCTTTTCCTAACGTCTGGACGGCTACATGGCTCAATTGATGTGCACCCAGCGCAATCAAATTTTAACAACAGAGATACAGAAACAGTATCAAATTTTTTATTTTAAACACAGATATGTAATTTTGCCACATACATTTACACACAGTAACATTATGGCTTCTCCGACAGAAACCACAAACCCCTGGAACGGCGGGCTTCTGGACAAGACAGTATATATAGTGCTGTAGGTCTAAAGAAGATTTATAAATAGGTTTTTTAGACCTAGTTACTCAATAAGTAGGTTTACATGGATGATTTGATATCAATCGATTATACATGGATGACTTGAAGGGGTCGTACGGTGCCTATTACATCCGGATCCGGTCGTCAATTCCTGAGATACTGGTAATTCAGCAATTTCATAATTTAGCCAGATTTCGCTTTTTCCCATCAAGCACTAACGCGTCGACGATTTTATATTATATTATTAAATTTGGTACCAATTGACGTGTCTTAGATCGTGATGGTGCGGAAACGTGAGATCTAACATATATTGCGTTGCCTGGCATTATGGCCGAAAACTTGTCAAATTTGATTCATTTTCGACAAAAATGTTGGGACTTAAAATTTTTTATAGATGCACAATTTTTTTTGCTCGAACTAAAATCTTACCTACTAAATAAAACATTTTTGCTCCCTCTATGAAAATAATTTTTATTTTAACATTAAAAATGACGAAATATTCTCGTATTTAATATGACCTTACACGTTTTAGCACTTTGGAACGATTTTGACCATTTTTCGCGATTAACATTCTTTGAGTAAATATATCTAGCGAACCAGAAACAGATTCAAAGATTTTGAGATGTTTTTCGCATTCAACGGAGAGTACGTTAAAACAATTTGAACTTGATATTTTGAAAATTGAGGGACTACATACGTTTTGAAAATGGTGTTTTGTGCAATTTATACGATTCCCTAAAAGAGTCCATCATTTCAGGCTAGATAGTCGCTTATGATTTTGGTTGGATTTAACAAATTAAACCCGGTTTTTTGGTCTAAACTTTCTGGCTGATGGTCTTTGAACTAAATTTTATCCTAATACTGTTTATTTGGCGTCCTGCTGGGTTACGGTTGTGCTCTGGCACGCCTCGCAAGAGCGCCCAGAATACCTGAAATCCCCAGATAGCTTACTTTATGCAAAAATCTAATTTTTTTACTTGGTTCTAGGTCTTTTATAAACAAACTTAATCAAATTGGGCACTCTAGTGACTTTGTTAACACTATTTTAAGTAGGTACCAAGCTACTTTCCAATACCACCAAAAGTGAGCTAATCGTGTTTCGAGGGGCCCAATTCGTATCTTGTTCATCTGAAGTGTGATTTAGGTCCGTTACAAATAGCAAACTTGATCAAAATAGGCATTATTGTGACATTATAAGCACTATGGCCAGTATTCAAATACCTTTCTATTTCCCTAAAATTGGGCTAATCGTGTTTCTGGGGCCCCAAAAATTTGATTTTTCGTATCTGGCTTGCCCGAACTGCGATTTAGGCTCGTTAACAAGCAAACTTGATTAAATGGTTTTTTTGGGGGCGGGGGCAATTCGTATTTTATTCTACCGAAGCGTGATTTAGATCCGTTTAAAAACTAAACTTGCTCAAAATGGACATTCCAGTGACATTGTGAGCACTATGGCCAGTACCCAAGTATATACATTTCTATTCCCCTGACATTACTCTAATCGTGTTTCTGAGGCCCAAATAATTGTTTTTTCGTATCTGGCTCGCTGGAACTGCGATTTAGGTTTGTTGACAAGCAAACTTGATTAATTTTGACACTCTGGTGACTTTGTGAACACTATTTCCAGCACCTAGTTACCTTCATATATATCTCCAAATTGGGTTAATTGTGTTGCTGGAGCCCAAAAATTCGATTTTTCGCATCTGCTTACTATAGAAATAAGAAAATAGCCTTCTGTAATATTAAATACTGATGTTGCAAACGACTACGGTATGGTTTAATGTAGAAAACATGAACTTCTGCGTGGCGAGTTCTATTATTTATGTTTCACGCCAATGACTGGTGGAGACACATAATTGAAAAATATATCCTATTACCAAATATCTGATGACTAGTCGGTAGTGGAACTACATTTGTGAGCGGAGCTTGGGCTGTGGCATTACGAATGTACTCAATTTTATGTTCTTCAAATAACTACATTGCATAGGGAAAAGGGCTTTATCATTGGTAAAAATATGATATTTGAATTCTTCGACCCAAAGAATCCAATAATGGTTTGATCGAAACGATTCTATTTCAATAAATAACACAAATATTGCAAAATTCTCTGTTTTAGCTGCATAAGCTTAACTAATTAGCTAATTACTAATTAACCACTCAAAATTTTTTAATCCCAAATATCAGGTGCCCACTCTGACATGATAGGCTTTCAAACAAAAAAGTTTTTAAAATCTGTTCAGTGGTTCTTGAGATCCGTCGTACCGAACGAACCAACGGACGGACATCGACCTTTTTACCCATAGACAAAAATAAAAACGCTTCGCTCGGCTCCGCCGAGCTGCGCTCAATAATTAGTTATATATTGGCAATTGTGATGCAACCTTCCAGTTTAGACATTCATCGCGCTGATCTGGCTTGTTTTTATTCCAGACTTGTGAACTACTATATCAAATCAGTCGGGCACACGGTTGAGAAAACCACATGTTGTTAACGGCCATATGCCTCTTTGTAGTGAAGATCACAGGTCGCTCCAACCATTAACTCGCCCATAGCAGCTAGGTTTTAAATGTTCTTCATTTTTGTAAGACCACTCCCAGTGGACTCCGATATGGTTCGTCAACCCTTTATTAAGGCGTGTTCACACGCTCAAAGTTTTTGCTCAAATTTTGATCAAAATTTGAGCTCAGATTTTGATCAACATTTGAAAGCATCTTTTTTGCATTTCTTGCAAGTTTGAAACACTGTTCAAACTTTTCATGAATATTCCTGTAGCCAATCATGCACGGTGTGTTTTACCCGTAAAAGTTTGAGCTCAAATTTTGGTCTCAAATTTTTAAATATCGCGATTTTTATTTAAAAATCACCATCAAAATTTGAGTAAATAGTTTGAGCGTGTGAACATGCATTTAGAAATATCACTTTTTCAAATTTCGATATATTGTGTGTTTTTTCTTACAACGAGTGTTTATTAGGTTGTCAAACATTTTGTCTACAGTACAGCATGACTGTAATATACCTTTCCATTCCAGGGCTTTCAAGAGTACTTACTGCCCACAGGTTTAGTTCTGAAAGGCATAAACACAAAGTTTGTTTTAACCCGCAACTTGTGTGAGAGTGACGGTATAGTTACAAATATAGCCATTGGATTTCTTCCTTTCGGTATTCTGCACATATTTGTGCCTAAGCCGTGTTTCAATTCTTAACAGAAATCTTTTATTTAAGTTTCTCAATGGAACAATAAATAAATAATGACAAAAATCGTAAAATCTTTTTTTCTAGAAAGATAACAGAGGATATTAATGCATACTTGACTCGTCGAAATTACGAATATGTAGAAACTATTGTTCTACACTGCTTTTATTATCTAAACCCGCGCCTTTGTGTAATAGATGTATGAGCTATGCTGGTTTATCATATTCAATTGCGGTACCGTGGATCGGCCACGGTAATGAGCTAAAGCCTTTGTTAATCTCTCTGTTTTACTAAAATGCAGCAACACATATAAAAGAAACGTGCGGAATAAAAGTAATCAATATAAAAGTGGAAACTGTCTCGAGCTAAAATGGTATCAACTTTGTTATATAAAGTTCGTATGTTGAGTTTATTTTACACCTAATATTTCTGTTAAAATTCACGGCCCTTGTGTTCATATTTATTAGTACAATATTTTGACGGGTCCTGTTTTTGATACCCGTCTTTAACAATGTCCTTATTTTATTTGTTTTACAGACGGTAAAACTGTCCACGCTTACGATGGGCCATTGGCATTTTTGGGCGGCGATGACCCAGACTCGATCGCCGGAGCCTCGCCATTTATGTCGCTACCAAATTCACAGTCGACGCCTGCAAAGTTGTTGCAGATCGATTCGGATCGAATGATGTTAAGGCACAGGTATGGTTAATTTCATACGTATATTGTTCGCATTCCACTTTATTTATTGTGCGAGGTTTCTTCAAACTATGTGTTATCTGTAAAAACTCTTTTATGAGTCTGTGTCACGCACAGTGCTCATGACAGGAATTTTCTCGAACTTGTTTATTGACACGCTAGTTGGCTGTAGAACTCGTTTTCTAGAGCAATTTAAGCTCTACGTAGTAGCACATACCCATGCAGTCGTGATTACCCAAAAAGTAGGATGCTTAAAATCACCACAGGGACCCCAAACATACGGAAACGGTTATGTTCCTATGTTTCCTTAATAGATCAATATATATAATACCGGGGTTATTTTAGAAGGGGCAAGGGGGGGCGACCCCAAGGATCGGCTCCCTCCTCCCGGCAATCCCCCTAGACACCGACCCCTACTTTTTCGCAAAAACAACCCCTTAAAATTTACGTTTTTTTTAAATTGACCCCTTAAGGATCACTAAAAAATTAAAAATGGCTGAAAAAATTGTTAAATTGTAAAAACGGTAATATTTCAATTTTAAAAACCTGTATAACGTAAGTCTGAAATACGTAACAACATATACACGCATATCCTAGGCTAAACGATCAATTATTTTGGTCACCAAACCTAAAATATGCATGTATATATAAATATTACGGCCAAAACTGAAAAAACCAGCGCCACAGAGGTATGTTGGGACACCTGAAAGAAAAAATATATTGTATTAATTTTTATAAAATTACTGATCCCTTAAGGGGTCATGACCCCTAGTTTCCGAAATGGCCCCTTGCTACTGACCTCTTAGGGGTCAGTAAATTTTTCCGTTTACTGACCCCTATCTGGGAGGGCCTAAAATAACCCCGGATATATATGGGTGATATTTTATCTTGTGCAGCGATTTAAGTCCTACCTAGCCTTATGTTTCGCCTATGTTGGCTAATTATGACAAATGATTAGCTGAAAGTGGACATTTAAACGGGCTTATGGGACTCGAAATAAACGAAAACGGCCATAATTACCATAACCGGTTAAATTATATGGGTGACATTGAGCTCACTTAGTTGATCGTTTTATTTCTATGTAGCTGTCACGTTTTTCTGAAGGTGTATGATTAGATAAAGATGGGTTTTAATAGGGACAATTATACCCGAAATAATGCACAACGGCCATATCTGCATAAGCGATTGAGATATTTAGGGTCTCATTTGTCCAAGCGAGTAAACTTTATTGCACATGCTATATTTGTCCTTTGTTTTGTTCTTCATTGCGCTTAAAATGGTTCGATGACCAAAATAGTCGTATCGGGGTAAAAGCGAATTTGCACCTAGTTGCTGTAAGGGTTGCAGTTTGTTCACTGAACATGAGTTTTCGAAAAGCTTCATAAATGTTAGCTTAGATGCTTTCACAACTTGTATAGGACGTAAGTTCGCTTCACTCAACGTTATGTCATGAACACACAGTATACATTACTTTTGGTGCTTAAACAACGTATCAAGGAGTAGTAACGATTTTAGGTTTGCTATTGGTATCGAACCTTAACAAAAGTTCACATCTTCAAATTTTAGCTCAAGCGAGGATGAAGGCGGTGATGATATTAGTACGACAAATGATACCTCATCGGACATCACAGGGCCACCCTCGTCATTACGCCATTACTCGGCCCAATCTAGCGGCGCTGCCGCGGGTGGTCTCCGCTCAACTACTTCAGCAAACAGTTTTATGACCGCCTCCGGGTCAACTGCCAACAAAAGTCACCATCGCCATAGGCATCAGGGCGCCGAACGAGGTAGCGCGGCTTCAGGCGGCCCACCACGTGATGCATTTGCGGCCAAAAAAGAATTTTCAGACTCTGCTATTTCAAAGCGTCTGGATCGAATGAATTTACCAACGATGGTAACTTTTGTTATTTACATCAATATAATGACATTATAAAGTGCATTATTCCATTCGTATTGGTATTATCATTATTGAATCATTTAAATTTGAAATTTCAAAACGAGTCATGAAATAATATTTTCGGCATAGGAACAGTATAAAAATCGTTTATAATTTGGTAGAATGTGTGTTAGCGTCTGTTTAATGCTGTTGTGGGTTTTGGTTGTGACACGCATAACTAAATTTCAAGTTGAAAGATCGGGATGCAAAAACCGATTCTCACTGCTACCCTTCAAAGCGGTCCCAAAGGGTCTGGGTAGGGTCTCACCAAAACACATTATGACTCAAACCTCGATAACCCCGGGTGTGATCTGGCCGCAGTTGTGTTCTTTTGTGCAGAAAGTTTAGTTCTATAAAGCTATATTGAGCGCTTTGTTATGGGCCCTTGGGCTCCCAAAGACACTAAATTTGTCATATGTTCTAAACGACTAGAGAAATTCCGTCGCCGTTGGGCTCATTTTGTTCATAAAGCAAAGCTCTATAAAACTGTGTGCGGTCGTGGTTACTGGACTCACCTGCCAAGCAGAGTTACATCAAGATGGGTTTTAAATGTGCCCTTGGGATCCCGTAAACGCATAATTTCGTCGCATCTATAACTTCTATGCTCAGAATTCCATTTCTCGGGGATGAGACAAGTACCTAGTTATCCATGGACCTGAAGAATGAATCGTTAACGGTGCTCAAAACAAGTCTAAAAGTTTTAGATTTGCCAAAATGTAGAATTGATTTCAGAAAACTGTGATAAAATTTTCGCCATTACGTTGCCTATAAACCTATAAATGCAGAATTTTAGTAGCAATAACTTTTATTGATTCTTTCACGCTGAATAATAAACAACTGGTTAGCAGCCTGTTGAGAAGCTACATAACTTATCCATTGCTTGTGTTAGTTATTGTAGGTACCGTCGGATACCGAAGAATCCTCGGCAAACGAGTTTGCCGTCCGACCAATATCTGCAACTAGTACCTATTCGTTTAAAGCCCCTTCACGTAGTGATACCAGCAGTGCACTCAACGGAACACCAGCTGAAAACGGGGCCGGCGGTCCGGATGTAAGTTTTGATTTTCGTTTAGCGAGCAGCGCAATGTCAGTATATTTATTAGGTCTAAAGTGATGACGTAGCATAATTTCGGTTTAATTTTTATTGGTTTGGCGGAAAACAAGCCACGATATAACATATCTGTATTCGAGATATTGTTTGCCATTTGCAGTACTTTTACAACGGGTAAACTGGTTTGATTGATCAGGATTTCATCCCATGGCGTACTACATGACAATCATTAAGTTATATATTGGTATGAATGGTCTAAGAATTATTCTTTGTAAAGATTAAATTTAGATGTCGAACCCGCAAACTTCGATCAGTTGTCGCACAAATCTTTAAAAAAGCGCTTAGATTTTGAACAGGCGCCGAGTACCTTTTGAACCTTTTTCGATCGAACATCGAACAAACTTTGACTTTTCAATGAACGAACAGCTGGCGAGTACTGTATGTTTTTTGGTTGGCGAAAAATACAGAGGTGTTTTAACGTTAGTGTGAAATACACATATTGTCCCTATGCATTAACAGGTGTCGGTATTACAGATGCAGAAGATAAATGCACAAGTGTGTAGGTATTAACATATGTTGCATGGCAAGGAATACTGAGGTGTGTGGAAAGATATTGCATAACGTCAGTTTTGGTGTGAAATATATATGTCAGTATGTATTGGCAGATGTGGCTTATGAAAAATAAAGCAGTACGTAGATGGTGGCATTATATTGATTAATTCGATGAACCAATTTTAAAATGGATATCTTTGTGTGCTTTCTAGAACACGAGAAGTATTTTGTCTCATAAGCATTTACTTATATTTGCGAAGAAACACGGATATATATGAAAGAATCATGCAAATTTGTGGTCAAGTTAATTAACACAATATATAGTGAAAATTTTCACAATTATGACTACTTTCTTGCTGCCTGCAGGTATCCAATGGGTCTATATGGATATTTTCTACGTTTAGCGCTTTGACTTCATTATTTTAAACCTTCATTGGGCGTGCACATGTGAGGCAGCGTCGAATGCTCAGAATTTTCCATTTGCCTCTGAAATTATTATTTAGTTTAATTTTTGCCCTTTTAGTTGTACCCAACAGGCTAGAATATTGTCCAGTAGGTTTTGAGGTTGCAACTGATTATGATGAGAGCTGTTGCAATTGCGTTATTGGCATCCATGCATCAACTACTATGTGCTGCCAGTATGAGAAACTCCAAATTACTTGAAAACTGTGTCGTTTGCTTTCGAGAATTTCAGATTTTTCGATAAGTGGAAGAATATTAAAGGTTCTGGTGCTTGAAGTGTGCTGATAACTCCACTAAATTGGTATTAATACATTAGTCATGCGTTATTACTGTTCTTGGAATTTGAAAGTGGAGCAGGCTCAATTCGGGAATTCAGGATAGCCAATGTTATGTTATTTTTGAGTTTTGTTTTGATAAGTTGTGGCTTCGGAAATTGTGAGGGTTTAGGGTTAGGTCTCTGTGCAACTAACTAGTTTTAAAAGCTGCTTTCAAAGATTACACTGTATATTTTTTCAGGGTGACGGTGTAAATCTTTCGGAGATAATAGAAAATTTAGAAGCGTTTGTGTTGAAACCGGCTCCGCGTGGAGTCACGTTTAAATGTCGTATCAGTCGTGATAAAAAAGGTGTTGACCGTGGAATTTACCCTACTTACTTTCTGCATCTCGAAAAAGATGAAATTAAACGAGTAAGCTTTACAATACTATAATATATTTATTGTCGTCAGTAGTGACATAATAAACAGCTACCTATATAGGCCGATTTCCAGCGAGCGCTATATTACGCCTACAGCATGGAGGTTAGGTCAGTATGTTCGTAAGCATTTTTGTGCTTTATTTATTCTAGCGTTACAAGTAGCATGAAACGTGTTGCACAATATAGCATGGCCAATATTTTTTTTTGGTTATTATTCCTATCGTAGAGACAATGTAATGCGCTATACGTGAAGCATGTTGTATAATTATTGTTATATTTTGGATTTGAAGTCTTTAGAAGATAAGAATTTTCACACCTGACGTCACGTTTAGCACTGAATGAAACGCTGCAGCCGCAGCAATTTGCTGTTACATTTCAATATCATGTCGGCATTCTATAATACATGTTGGTTATTGTAAAATGTATGATATTTATTTTTTGAGCCATGTCGTGCGCTAAAGCTTGCTGTAATTTATTATGTTATTTTTGCCCATCTTCATGTTGGGTAGAATCATAATTTATGTTGAGAGAACTTGTCTTTGCTAAGGTGCTGCCGTAATTATGTCGAAGATCAGGGCAAATTTATTTTTCGATTGAATTTGTCTAATCTAATGTAACCTGACCTCTATATCAAACGTTTTTGCATCCGTTTTTGTGGACTTATTTCTGACTATACTGACTGTATGTTTCAACTAGACAGCAACATTTACGAAACTAATAAGGGTTTAAATAGATTTGATTACCCTGAATTTTAAACACGAAGACCACCATCTCTAAATTGCATTCTGCAGACGCTAAGCTGGCTCGCCACCACGTGGCCAAAATTGTAGGGTTACACAACGATAATTTGTATTCCTAAAAGTAAGCTTATCTTCTAAATCCTGAAAATAAATTGTATTAAGATACATTTATTATAGTGTCACGGTATAGGGCAGTATATAGGTATAAACATATAATTTTGTGTAAATTGGATTTATATAGTATATATTTTTAGTACGTATATATATTATATACATATATAAACTTTATTTCTTTCACTTCTAAAATTTTTTTAATAAGCGCCGCCACTACCAATACAGGCAATGCCTCTAAAATCTGAAGTGACCTTTCTATTCATCGTATTTAAAAAGCCGATTACATAATTTGGAACTACATTCTTTGAGCGGAGCGACGGCATTAGTAATATGAACGTAC
Source organism: Trileptium ribeirensis (assembly GCA_030248225.1). Lineage (NCBI taxonomy): Eukaryota > Metazoa > Nematoda > Enoplea > Enoplida > Thoracostomopsidae > Trileptium > Trileptium ribeirensis. The sequence goes on along the minus strand of JASANE010023769.1, from coordinate 49,930 downwards.
TCAATGTCTTGGGAATATATTATTACCTAGACAACAATGAGTAAAATGAAAGAATAGTTTTATTCCGTTCAAACGAAAAGCAAGACAAAGGAAGTCACGTGGCTTATACAGCATGGTTATGAATGGCAATCGAAGCAAAATGTAAGAGTTGCTACTCCCAATACCTGAAAACCCCAGGGTATATGCCATTAAAAGAACTCTACGACCAATAATTAAGCTGTTATGAGCTTAATTAGGGTGTTAGTTAGCTAATTAGCTTAATTAATGATAAAATTCGCAAGTTGCCAAACTTCTAAAACAAAAAAAGTTTTTTGAAATAGGTTCAGTGGTTCTTGAGATCCATGAAAGACTAACGGACGAACGGACATCGACTTTTTTGCTCCCATACAAAAAATAAAAACGCTTCGCTCAATGAAAGAAATGTTCGATTTTCATTTTCTACGACATTGAAAGACAGATTTTCACATGCAACAACGATAGTTGATATTGTTGTACGTATAGGGAAAATTTTGCTAATTTTTCAACTCAAGCTGTATTACTAATTTGTACAATTCTTTTCTAATGACGGAGACAGTAACAATCTGTGAAATTTGAGTACGAAATATAATAAAAAGCAGCAATTCGATTTGTTGCTTGTTAATTTTCCAGCATCTCTTTTAATAATGTAAAAAGTATACAGCCTTCAAAATTATTGGCGCATTAGAACTACAATTATTCGATGCTACAGTGTTCCCGCATGGCAGTGAAAAATGAAAATTGGACCCATTGACAGGAAAAATTGAATGTTGTTGCAGATGCTGAAATACAGTGCACTTTCAATACACTGTACCTTGTGGGGTAATATCAAGGGGTACATAAATCGCGCACGCAAAGCGAACATGTTCTCGCAAAGGGTAGTGAAGCATTATCAATTTGATTAAAATGTTTGATAGTGTATCTGTATTAGCGCAATGCTAGTCTATGTCCAATGTATAACATAAGTAGATTAACTTCTCGTGAAACTATGTTGTGTGTAACAGGGAATTTTTAAGTGTGCCAGAAAAAACTTTGAAAATCAAAATTCGAAGTTGCTGGAGCATTATATATCTTTCGACAAGCAACCCTTATTTATTGTTTGTAACCCTGCAATGAACAGCACGGTCATTGGTGTTTGGAGATAAAAAACTCCCGCAATAAACTAGTAACTCTCAAGCAAGGGTGAAACGGAGCGAGCGTGGTTTCATTTTTAAGTTATCATTTTGTTTAAGCACCTTTAACAGGCTATGTTTGGTGTATCCTGAAAGCTCTTGAACCCTAGAACTCATTGAAATTCTAAAACTTTGTCGGCCCTAAACCCACCGAAAACAACTGAAAACTCATCGTGCTTTAGAGCTGGTCTCTAGGTGACCAGGCTGTCGTATTCAGCCTATCGGCAATACAGACAATTCTTGATGCCGTGTACGCAATACATAACCAAACAACTCAAGGCAGATTATGTTCTGGAAGTCTTGTTCATTGACCTCAAATCTATTGAAAAGGCATGAAATATGCACGTTGGACTCTGACCAAATCATTGTATTCAGCTTACCGAAAACCCTATATAATTTATTGAAGACATCTATTTCTGGAAGCTATGTACATTGACCCTAAACTCAATGAAATTGTCCGAAAAGGTATAAGATACTCGCACTGGAGTCTAGATAACCAAATCGTATTCAGCATACCAGAAAACCTATATAGGCAATTCTTAATGACCTGTACGAAATACGTAACAAAATCACAGAAGATAGAGTAGATTCTGGAAAACGGATATTCAGCCTTAAGGAATACCTATATAGACCATTCTTGATGCCCTCCACGCAATCCATAATCAGATAAATAATTAGAAATATCCTAGATTTTGGAAATCGAGTTCGTCGAACGTACAACCCGTGAAACTTTATGAAAAGGTATAATGTAGTCTATTGGGACTCTAGGTAGCAAACCAATCCTGCTTGATAACCTTATATGCGTTAATTGTAAGGCAAAACAAGCAATAACACTGCGAAATCTGAAAAATCGATATTTCTGCAAAGGGTCGATGAACCATATTGGCACATATTGGAGTGGTCTCGTAGTTATCAAAGATGTAGATCTCGATAAGTTAGTGCTGCATAGTGGTCTCCATTTTTCGACGCAAAGCCTGTGTCGCGAGATATGGGCTGCAAAAAACTGGTACCCGTATGGCCAGATTTGGCAAGAAACCTTAAGAACCAGTTTTTGCCATTTTGCCCCGAACATGGGGTCGGAGATGTTCGCGTTCAACGAAAGTAGTTAGCCTGGTCACTGTTTAGTGAAAATTACCGAAATCCATCCACAGAAAAATGAGTTATGAATGACAGAAACAAAAAGAAATTTTCACGATTTTCCCCATAGCGCGCTCAGTGGGAGCTCCTCTCGCTCTGTTTGAGCAGTGAAGCGGTGCAGTTGATCTGTATTTCTTAAAATTTTAGGCCTGCCGAGGTCCATATTGTTAACTGGAACCACAACTGGCGTACCTGCAGTATGTTATTTGCACGCGTATGATAGTAAATTTGTCGATACACGGGTAGGAGTATGACTCATCTCGGCCCTGGTTCGAAGACCTGACCACCCGGTCTACAGTTTAACGCGCCCCAACTAAACCATTTTACCATATTATTTATGTTTGTTTATTAATTATGAAGATTAAGCGAAGATTTAGAATGTAGCTGGTTGTTCGGACTGAATTCCAAACTTTCTGTCATTTGTTAAAAATGTTTCAGGATTGTTTTATGTTCTTTGCTATTTTCTGCATGTCTATTGAATATCATAGTGAAATAAAACGTAACAATGTTTATAAGCTTAATGTGTTGAAATGTAGCTACCACTATTGTTCCCACTTCGAACGAAGCTAGTTGATTTATCCACCATTCGATTCAGCCTGTTATTACACATCAAACGATAAATAAAATTATGCCTGGGTGATGACAACATCACCATGGTTGGTAGGGCCTACGGCATGAATTTGAACCAAAACATTTACGAATTCTACAAAAACAAATTCTGGTTCCGGCTCCTGCGAAAATCGTGTTCCGGTTGCGGTTCCGGCAAAAGGCAAAAACCATACCGGAACCGGAGTTCCGGTTTAAAAATTTTGTTTGAAATTTTCCGTATTTTTGCTTCATCTGTGGTCCAAACATATATAATGTAATATACACAGTGATCAAGTTCCAATACAACCAAACAAGAGAAAAGATTAAGTCAGCAAATTGCCGTGTGAAACGTTAGTAGGACAAGTAATTTCAGTACGAGTTTTTCATCTTAACCCTGAAGGAGTTTGTTAACAAAACAAAGCCACATCGACGCTTGTAGCACCTATTTTACGCATTCTGAAGTCAGTGGGATATGTTAGTGTAATTGAACTGGTTCAAATCGGTAACAGAGTATAGATTATTTAGAAGTATTTAGCTGCAAGCTTGGCTAACATAAGTTGCGTCAAGCACCAGCCAGTGCGCTTTGAAACTTTGTCAGTCTACATTGAAGTAAAGTAACATGTCAGAAACTGGATTCTTGGCAATGAGCTGTATTTATTGAAACTGTGGGAGCAGTATAACAGTTTGCCTCATTTATAACAATTTCTTCAGAAGGTTATCACCATTATCATCTAGCTGACGGGCATTGGTTGTCAAACAGTAGCCTAAACAATGCCTCTGTCCACTGATCAGAAAATTACAGCATACATTCCTTTATTGTCTTTTAAAATATACCAATGATTTCAAGTTGCATACAGAATAACATGCAACAAAATGTATGTGTAGTAAAGGGAGGCGATTTGAGACATAGCGAAAGTGTTTAGTCTACGCTCCATCCAGGCATGTTTAGTTACAAGCACATTCAGTTTAACGCAAATTACGCAAGGCGGTGTAGTAAAAGGCATTTTTTGCACTGGGTTCCAAAAGCCAACATATTGATCCATAAATAAACATTATTAATTGCCTCAGTCTCTTCAAAGTTCCAGAGAGGCAATAATGCCATCGCAATGCATTAAATTTAATGTAAAAGTTATTTTTAAAACATTTTAAATCCACTGTACCTTTATTTCTTCATTCATCTGTTTTACTATACATGGTGTTTCAGAAGTAACTACCCACTGTTTGATGCTAACTATCGGTTGACTTGGCAGAGGTAGCTCGCCAGTGTTTTGCATAATTATAGACAAGTATTAAAAGTTTAATTACATTACGAAGAGAGATCTCAGAACAGCTCCGTCTGTACACCGCCAAGCTGGAGGGAAGCCCTTCGAATTGACTTCTGGGGGCTCCTGGATACCGCAGCGCTTAATGCAGCTTTCTGGTCCCCACTTGTGGCAGACTTTGGACGACCCGGCCTCAGCCGTTCCGCTACACTGCCAGTGTCCTCGAATCGGGAAATAATATCAGCCATCGTCTTGCGAGTAGGAGGTATTGAGTCAAAATGATTTTTCCACTGACGTGAGACTTCCGCATAATTTCCGTATTTATAGTACAGTTTTACAACACAGATTTTTTTCAGGCAGAGATCGTCGTGGGGAATCCATGGTATAAACAGTACATATTTATAATAACCTGAAACATTAAAAACAGCGGTAAACAACCATTGCGAAATATTACGTCAGAAGATATTGATTGACTAAGTGTGGGTAGTTACTTCTGAAACACCTTTTATATATATAACTTTCGAAGACTAGGTTCCGGATCCGGTTTAAATGGACGGTTCCGGTTGCTGGTTCCGGTTATTCCCTGCAATTAACCTACTATATAAGCATCATTTGTGTATATTTTCATCCGTCAATGCGTTGGAAGACATCCATGTTATGTTTAGCTGCAGAAATTTCAGTATAAATTCTAAATCAACCACCCAGGGACCGTTCGCGCCTAGATTTATCGTACAGGTTGAATCCCCTTGATTTCCTGCAAAAGCTATGTACACGTCTATACATACTTAACTGAATCATACACTTTTCACTGCGTATCATATTTAGTCCTATTACTGTTAAATAATGCTTTAGAATATTACCCTAGTAATAAGAAATATATACATACGTAAATGCGTTTTTTCGACTTTTTGGAATATAAATGAAGATATTTCTTCTATGTTTTCGCGACTCCCTTAGCAACGTAAAGCAGTCGCACAGAGAAAAGTTAACCTCACCAATAATTCTGATTTCCTGAACTTCCAAAGACAAAACCGAGGTCACCACCGAAAGTTACCTTGATCCAAATAACTCCTTACAAAATAAGCGAAGAAGAAAAGTGACATCACCGACAAAATCGATTCGGCGAGTCAAATTACGCCATGTGGGCCCCAACTTGAGAAAACAGTATAAACAATTTTACGTCAGGCTGTCATTCGAACCTTGAATTTTTGACAGATTCGGAGACGTCAGAGATACGGCTCTTATAGTATATATTTATCGAGAAAACCACTTGGTACCAATATATAACAAATTGGGAACAATTCTCAAAGCTAAAAGAATTTTTGTCATAAATACGACGGTAATGGAAATTTTCAGAACCGCCTCGCTGATATGAAATAATGGTAAAATGGATGAAAAAAATTTAAATACGGTCCTAAACGACAGTTTTTGAACTGTTTTGACTCGAATTGGTAGCAAAATTGTCATTGCGTTTTCAAAATAAGGTGTTCAACATGGATGAAAGGATTTTTGGAATACGACCCTAAAAGACAGTTTTGAACTGTTTTGACTCGAAATGGTAGCAAAATTGTCATTGCGTTTTCAAAATAAGGTGTTCAACATGGATGAAAGGATTTTTGGAATACGACCCTAAAAGACAGTTTTGAACTGTTTTGACTCGAAATGGTAGCAAAATTGTCATTGCGTTTTCAAAATACGATGTTCAAAATGGATGAAACGATTTTTAATACGGTCCTGAAAGACAGTTTTGAACTGTGTTGACTCGAAATGGTAGCATAATTATTGTTATTGCTTTTTCAAAATACGGTGTTCAAAATGGATGAAAGGATTTTTTTGAATACGGTCCTAAAAGACAGTTTTTGAACTGCTTTGACTCGAAATGGTAGCAAAATTGTCATTGCGCTTTCAAAATACGGTGTTCAAAATGGATGAAAGTATTTTTTGAATACGGTCCTAAAAGACATTTTTTGACCTGTTTTGACTCGAAATGGTAGCAAATGGTCATTGCGTCTTCAAAATACGGTTTTCAAACTGGATAAAAGAATTTTTTAAATACGGTCCTAAAATACAGTTTTTGAACTGTTTTGACTCGAAATGGTAGTAAAATTGTCATTTCGTCTTCAAAATACGGTTTTCAAAATGGATGAAAGAGTTTTTTGAATACGGTCCTAAAAGACAGTTTTTGAACTGTTTTGACTCGAAATGGTAGCAAAATGGTAATTGCGTCTTCAAAATATGGTTTTTAAACTGGATGAAAGAATTTTTTAAATACGGTCCTAAAAGACAGTTTGTGAACTGTTTTGGCTCGAAACCGCAGCAAAATTCTCGTCTCGTCTTCAAAATACGGTGTTCAAAATGGATGAAAGAATTTCTTAATACGGTCCTACAAGACAGTTTTTGAACTGTTTTGACTCGAAACGGTAGCAAAATTGTCATTTCGTCTTCAAAATACGGTGTTCAAGATGGATGAAAGGATTTTTTAATACGGTCTTAAAAGACAGTTTTTGAACTGTTTTGACTCGAAACGGTAGCAAAATTATCATTTCGTCTTCAAAATGCGGTTTTAAAAACGATGTAGAACCTAACACAAAAGACACCGATAGTGTAGTACTAATCCTGCCGCAAAAATCAGTCAGGTGGTGTTTGTAATACCTGATTTAACAACTACCAGCAGGCGCTCTGTCGCACTACCGACAGTGTATCTGACTTATTTTGTAAAGACCTGTGTAACCATACATTGTTCAGATATTGTACAGTAGCAGCTTTTCAATGTTAGAGTGTCACATTTTGGTGTATGGTTTCTTGTATACAAAACTAATTTGCATAGCTTTTATCCAATCGGGTTAAACTTTATGTAGACGTTTTTCTACATACATATACGGAACAACTGCAGAAAATATAACGTGGTACATGTGTTTGAGCTCACAACATTGACCACTCTGGCACAAAATTATTATTTTTTCCGCTTTAAACGAATGTAGTGCGCTTTTTTGGTTTGTAGTATATAGGTATGTAGTTTTTCTATCTTGCGTAGCCCACTTGCGGTAGTTTAGTTTATATGTAGGTTTTAGAGTGCTTAGTATTCAATAAACAAAAAAGTTGGACCGCAAACCGCGTCTTTATCGTCTAGTAGAGACACGAACGGACGAGTACCGATTATGCGACCCGCGCTTTGATTGCTTACATTCCGTACATACGTTTATAATAATAATAATATTTGATAGTAATAATATTATTGTGCCCGAAAGTCTCCTGCAAATTGAAGAGACAAACGAGATGAAGCGGTGATAATATAAATTTGAAGGCTTTCACTCAGTCAGACAGTCATTGAAGTCAGTGGTTATGGCAATGCTGCTCGTCTTCTTTCGACGGAGACTGTATCTATGATGGCTGTCGGTACACAAAAAACGATATACCTATAGCGATAGTAGATTAGAAAGATTTTAAATGCTATACTACTGGAATGGCTGACATTATAGTTGGGGCTGGATTAGCATAAACAAAAGCACGATGTGCTGTGGGTACAGAAATATGACGTGTGGAAGCTAAAAAAATTATTTAAGTGATTACTATGATGAGTTGATTGTCGGATAGATAACGTATGTACTTCGAACAACTCAGTTATGACGAACAAGCTATGTAATACTGCATTATTATTCCTATATTTATAAAAGTATGCAAATCGATGCATAATGCAAAGACAAGGCAAAATCGAAAGAAGTTCTCGGTCATGGCGACACAAAGCGGGTACCTACTATTAATCACGATGATGTCGATATATGACAATCTATTAGGGACGTGGTATTTATATCAGCAGGTTGTTTAGCAATTATAGTTGCCGATGATTTTTCAGCTCAATTGCGGTGTCGTGCTCAAAGAAGGACGGACTACGATTATGCGCTAACGAACCACACACGCAGAGCGATGATAGTGGATGTAGCGATGTTTATTAGTGAATGATCTTTGGGCTTTTCATATTCATATTTCATTGGTCATCGTGATTTTTAGCCTAACTACTCCATGGTATTCTAAGTGTTCAAAACCAGGCTGCTGCTGCTGCTTGTCACACCGGTACTCGCGTCTCTTGTGTTCTCTGGCCCTGAGCGGAATGTGAAGTTATCCTGATACCGTAATAAACATAACATCGCTATACTTACATGGCATGTTGATACTGTGTTGTGAAATCCCGAATTGTCGTTACCGGTAAATGGGACAAACGAAGACAAACGTGTTTATTTAAACCGAAGACAGGCACTGAGTTGGTGCTTTGTCTGTTTTTGACAAGGTTATATATTGGCACGGACAGTTAAGTATATATATTTTTGTCTGTATGTCTAAGCTTTGATGAAAAGTGATGGAACAACATTAATTTCTAAGCTAGAACGGTGGTAATATCACGTGTATAGTCCAATTCACCTGATAATGAGTTGGCAAGAACAATCGAGTCGGGTATAAAGCGGTGTGGCTATTGATGCAGCTGCCTCCTACAACTTTTGATATTGGGTTAAAAATTTAACGTTTGAACGTACATAAGGTATGCTTTGATGTCATCCTTTCCTATACCGTGAGAATAAAGTGTCCAAAACGTACTATACTGTGTGGACACAATTCTTGACAGTTCCATTGACAGCTTTGGTAATTACAGTGTTCTACATTTGGCCCATGTGTCCACTCTCACTGTACATGTGCAACTTACATATATGGCAGTAGTATGTATATTATTACCAGGGAGTAACCGGAATTCCGGTTCCGGCGAAAATCGTGTTCCGGTTGCGGTTCCGGCAAAGGGCAAAAACCATACCGGAACCGGAATTCCGGTTTAAAAATTTTGTTTGAAATTTTCCACGTTTTTTGCTTCATCCTGTAATCCAAACATATATAATAGATATTATATATACAATGATCAAGCTCCAATACAACCAAGCAAAAGAAAAGATTAACTAACCAATTTGCCGTGTGAAACGTAAGTAGGGCACATAATTAGAGCAGGAATTTTTCATAATAACCTGCAGGAGTTTGTTAAATCAAAGCCAGGTCGATGCTTGTAGCAGCTATTTTACACATCCAGCAGTCTGTGGGATACGATTGAATTAAACCGGTCCAACTCGGTAACAGAGTATGGCTTACGCAGAACTACTTAGGGTATGCTTGGCTAACATAAATTGCATCAAGCACCCGCCAGTGCGTTTGTAAACTTGGTAAATCAGTCTAAATTGAAGTAAACTAACGTTATCTGCAACGCAGCTAGAAACTGCTTTCTTGGCAATGAACTGTATTTATTAAAACTGTGCGAGCAGCATCACAGTGTGTCTCATTTATAGCATTCTGATTAGAAAGTTATCATCAATATGATCTAACTGACGGGCACTGTTTGTCCAACGCTAGCCTAAACAGTGTCTCTGACCAGTGATCAGAAAATTACCTTCTATCTATTATTTTCTCTTAGAATCATATAAACCAATAATTTTAAGTTTCCTACAGAAGAACATGCAACAAGCGTATGTGTAGTAAAGGGAGGCGACTGGAGACAGAGCGAAAGTGTGTATTCTACGCTCCAAGGTTTGTAAGCACATTCGGTTTGACGCAGTATACGCAATGGTGTATAGTGGAAAACATTTTTTGCTCTGAATGTCCCAAAACGGACATATTTGATCGATAAATAAACTTATTAGCTTCCTCAGGATCTTTAAAGTTTCAGAAAGGCAATAATACCATCGCTATACATTAAGTTTAATGTAAAAGTTATTTTTAATGCATTTTAAATCCACTATACCTTCATTTCTTCCATCATCTGTTTTACTATATATAAATTTCGAAGACCAGGTTCCGGATCCGGTTTAAATGGACGGTTCCGGTTGCTGGTTCCGGTTCCGGTTATTCCCTGATTATTACGTATATACTGTTGGCTTTAGCGTCGGTTTTTGCTGCGAAACTAAATAAGCGTGCGAACACATTTCGCAGACGAAAATCAGATTAATTGCTGATGATGTTATAATTCTGCATATCTTCACAATAAACCAATTGGTATGGTTGGTTTAATGTTGACAAATTAATGCTTTATATACATCTAGTGGATGCGCGATGGCCGCTTGTTTCCCTGATATCAGTCTTGTTGCTTATGCTTTGAATTGGTGAATTCAGTGGTATTCAAAAGCGAAGTTTCCACATTTCAGGAATGCAGATATAGGTAGTCTTTGCGGAATTGTGCTATTTCCGATTCAGGCACGAACTCAGATATTGCACCATATATTCAAAAAGCATGGTTTCAGGTTGTTTTATCAGCTTATCATATTGAAATTGACATGAGTTTAAATTGATAGGGCAAAGGGCGAGGTCGTATCTAATCCATTATAATCAAAATAACGAGTCCAGTTCGAAGCCGTCGTTTCAAATTCAAAACTCCTCATTATTATTAGATAATGGCTTGCTTCATGTTTAAGTGAAATTAATTATACATACATTTTGAAAGAATTAGCGCGGCGTTTTGGTGGAGGCTGGCGTTCATTTGTCCGACGGGACCCCTGAGAACCTTCGCCTCGGCCCTTAAAATTGTCGGTTTGACCACCACTAGTTTCATTTCTAGCATTTTTTGCTAAACTTTTGCCCAATTTTTCCAAAAGTTTGCCTATTCCTTGGCAATAACGCCAGTTTTTACTAAAATTTCCGATATTTGAGAAATAGTGGGTTTGATCCATAGTAACGACCTCCCTCCCTTGTTAGGAGAGAGTAACAGAAATTCCGGTTCCTGCAAAATTCGGGGTTCGGTTCTGGCTAATTTTTGCCGGAATCGAAGTTTCGTTTTCATGTCTTTTGGATATCTGCATGGCGTATTTTATAATCAAAGCTTTCCGTTTCCAGTCGAAATTAGTTAACAAACTAAACCCTCACTACTGAAACACTATTCTTAATATTTGTGTAACATAAAAACGATATAAATTTGGTCTTTTTGTTCGGCCAGGTACTTTTGCTTCACGCTTTTAATTTCCCAACGCACATATATCGACCTTTACTAAACAGTTTATAAGGCACACAAATTACGGTGCACTATCATATTTAAAGTTTTTGACTTACTTCGTAGCCCAGGATTTGTTAACTACACAACCCTGCGGTTCCTGTTTAGTAACTTGCGATACACTATACTGTCAAAGTGTCCTTGTCAGTAATTCTCATACTTGTAAAATCATAACAAAGACAACTTCGATTATATCACACTCCTGAGGACCGTCTAGCAACAGTAATTCAGTCGGTGGCGGGAAATGGGCGATCGTGGATATGCTGTGTACATTGGCTGCCTTTTCCGAGGTTCGAAACTGTACTTTCTCAGGTGTCTTTAAAATCATAAAGACGGTAGTACACCGGCAGCACATTAAAGAAACAGTAACTGTGATTTGCAAAAGGTATTAGTGGATTCTTCTCACACGAGTATGGAATAGGTGGTGCCAACTTGCTAAGCGGAGGTACAGGAGGTGTCGAGAAGCGGCCAAATTGTGTGACAATTGCCAAAAGTGTCTTTTTTGGTTAATCCGCAATATACCTGGCAGTGATCACGCCTTTTGATCGCGAATTTTTCGGACTGGCAGCCTTAAGTGCTGAACAGTTTTGAAAAAACTCGCGTTTTGGTTTCGTGGTGCAGGTTGAAAATTTTGCTGTAGCTTTCAGCAGAATTTTTCTTTAATCATACAGGACATATTAACTTAATAACATAACAACGTAGGTGGTGACATTCGAGTTTATAAAATCGCAACAGAAAAATTTTAATAAGAAAACTTTTTACGTTGTAATTCTATAGTGCTTGCTGAATTGGCTGCTTCCCACGTAAGTACAGTTGCGTTTATCGTATCCGGTTACCCAATTGGTATGGAGAAAATCTTTGACTTCTTGTAGTCATAAAGGTACAATAAGTAGTGAAAAAATACCAAAATTTCACAGAATTTTGTTTTCCTAATTTAGCGTATATAGCTCCGTGCAGTACCTCACGTGGGTAAAGAAACAACCAACGTATTTTTAAAGCAACGATAGAATCGTGTTTAATTTATAAAATAACCCTATATGAACCCATCATTCACCCCATCCAGTCCGACACCCATTAATACTTCTTCTAATTTTACCTTATTGGCAAAAATGTTCCGGCAAAAAATAGAAATTCCGGTTTCAGCTAATTTTGGGTACGGTTATTCACTGCTTGTTAGGTCTCAGATCAGACCCTTCCTCCTCGGTCCCCCAATATCAGCGTCGTAAAACCTGTAATTTTGTCTATTTGAACTTAGGATCAACGATTTTGTTAGCAACAACTAATTTGGCGGATGTGTCTTATTTAGTTGCTTTCAGTTTATTTTATAGGTGAAATTCTAAGTGCAAATCGTGAGCTCGATTTGAAACGATATTTTTGGAGTGCCAAATTCAATGAGCAAGATTTATTCCGGTTAACCGTTCTGATTTATTACTGCTTTGTCTGTTCAAGCGTAATGAAATTATATTTTAGTCTCCTTAAATAGCGCAGAACCCCAAATCAATTCGATTTGAATTCCATTATCCAGACTGACAACCTCCAATTTAAAATATTTTATGGGTAAGCCTTTGCAACTCGATGCAAAGTTAGAGTGCTAACGCATATTAATATTTTCATCTCAAACGTCCAAGGTCATCCGTTCATTAGCCTGAAGGCGTCCATCCAGTTCTTCATGCCCATCTTCCATGTAATCCTTGGTCACAACTATTTTCTTTGACCATTATCGGTCCATGTATTCTCTATATTCTGTAAACTTTTTAGTATCAAAAATAACTGTTGTTTGCATTACGCCTTAGACGTCTAACGCCCTTGGCAGCAGGCGTAAAAACAAACCCAAAACCAAGACTACGACATCGTATGACACTGACGATACGATCGAAGCGGGTAGTGATAACAACACAACGGCTGCATCAGGAAAGCAGAACTCTCGTGAACGATCAATTGGGCGTAAAAGTGAGAAAAAATCACGCAGTCGAAGTGCGAGTAAAAATAAAAATAATCGCAAGCAGAGTAGTGGTGGTGGACAGTGCAGCAGCGATAGCGATAGTGTAACCGGTGGTCAGAGGCATCGATTAAGCGACGACCGTCAGTCGACTACGAAACGGCGGGCCTCGGAAAAGCGTAGCGATGCTAAACATTCAGATGAACGACACTCTAATCATAAACATGGCGGTAGCGGTAGTGATAATGGCAATGACGACGCTGCGTCTACGAGGCGAACTAGTAGACGCGAGGTTTCAACGCCGACCTCGGATTTGGCTAGTGCTCGGAGTACGTCAAGCGCGACCGCTATGACTACGATAGTTGCCGGAAAGAAAATGGTACAGTGTCGGTTGTCATTCACACGCACCGAGTGTTTTCGTTCCTTCGTTCCAAGCTGAAGTGTCGTTTGCTTATATTTCGATTGGGTTTTGTTGGGAACACTTCTGCATGTATGTAGTTGAGTGGTCCTGCAGTGTCGTAATAACTACTTAAATTTCGCACCGTTTCTTTACATCGGACATACGTTGTATTTCAGTGTTGCTTTGCTTAGACGCTAGAGAATTTTATACAAATTTTAAACATCAAATTAATATATTAGAGTGGTTCATACGGTACTGGGCGTGGATAGGGGTTTCCAGGGGCCGAGGTTCCTCCCACACCAGAGGAGAAAGACCTAGCGAGAAACCCAGCTACGATTGTTTTTCCACTAGCTGGAATTTTCTGGAGACGCGCCTCATTGTTGGGGTTACAGTCAGGTAATACCTTAAATGCCAGGTGGTAAATTATGTCATCGGTTTGAATAAACGTTAATCATTGTATCGTTAGTATCATCAATAATAAAATTAGTAAACGTAATAAATTACAAAAACTGAGCGCAGCAATTGGCAAAGTATTTTATATCGTATTTATGTATACATGTATTTCAACTAAATATTTAATCAGTGTATAATAAGTATCACGTTTTATATAATCGATTGCAAATCCACCATAGAACAAGCTAGCTACCAAAAATTAGCTAATTAAGTAATAATATCAACTAATTAGCACACATGATAAAATCATATATCTTTAAAAGCCACATATTCATAATCAGCGACATCGGAAACCCTCAAGCGCTAAAATTAGTGATTTTGAGATTTGCATAAAATATTAACGAATTAACTAACAAATTGAAATATACGGTCAAGTGTTATAGCTTCAGAAATGTTATATTCGTAATCAGCGACATCGAAAACCCGTGTGCAATAAATCTTTCCTTTCTGAGCACTTCTAAAATTCAAAAAAATAGCTAATTAACTAACTAGTTAGCATGTTTTAACTTCCTCGAATAGTAATACATACCAGATTCATAATCAGCACGATGAGATGTAGTATACGCACCAAAATAATAGTTTGGCGGTCCACGGACGGTCGGAAAGACGGTGCGGATTTTCTAGTTCTGAGAAAACAAAAATCTCTTCATTTCGTTCCGCTCAAAAATAAATTAAATAATTGCTTGCGGTAAAATTAAAAGTGTTTATAATATTATTGTCAAAATTTGTATTTTCAGCTGGTTGATACATCATATTGAAAAAAGTTTAGAAGGGATTTATTCAATGTGTCAGCACGGAGAACATTCTAATATATATATGCAGCGTCAGATTTTCAGCAAAATTATGAAACCAGTGCAATTTCAGCAGTATTTTACCACCAAATTTATGTTAAATTTGGTCGAATTTGCCTTGCTAATTCGGATGTTTCACCAAATGTTATAGGTTTGATTTAGCGCCATAATTATGAATTTTTGTCAATTATCTTACGACGTTGTCTAAACGATTTCTCAGAAGCGGTCAACAAAACGAGAGTTACATAAAATCTAGATCATTAACCGCACGTTCAAACACATTTCGCGCTTACAATATTGCGCTGAAGACATTTTGTCTCACTGTAACCTGTTACTATTTGTATTATCGTTAAGTTTAAATAACTACTTAATCGTTTAAGCTCTACTAAGGATGTTGGTAATATTTCTCTTTGGACAGAAAAGGGAAAACTACCCTTACATTTGGTGACTGGATTAAGTATTACAGTAATACCTCAGATTGTCGCAGTCACCTAAGTGACTATGCGATGGACACGAATTGTTTGATCTTGTCCGCTCTGTTAGTATAAAAATCAGAGCGAGACGTACAAACAGGCCATCCATAGGCAGCGCGAGGATGTGAGCCCTTCCCCCCTCCCTGAACAACATATGATGTGAGGGTCTCCCCAGGCTGCGCCCCCACTCCCCACCACGCACATAAAACTGAGAGAAAATTTTAACAAATATAAGAGAGGGTTACAATTATTTTCGAAGTTTCAATGCTTTCTTTTATGAAGACGAATTCAAACAGTAATCTGCTCGAAGTGATTAAAATTCAAAAGGTGCGAGAAAACCCCTGGGCGTGAGCCCTCTCTTCCCGATTGGGGTGGGTGCGGGGGGCTGTTAACACCGGCTCTGAATCATGCAAGACTGAATTTTCTATTACTATATTATACGTTTCTTTCACTTGACAAGTGCAAGAAAACATTATATTTTAAATCTAAGTAGTCAACAAAGTTATTTGTGTCAAGTTTTCGCCTCGAATAGTTGCATAGAGTTTTATATCTCTAAGCCTAAACCGGAACCTAAGCCTAAGCCTGAGCTCTCACTTAAACTAAATTTTTGTCGTATTGTACCATTGTGAACTTTCCTCCTTCTACTTTGTGTGAAAATTGACATAATCCAATCAATTTTATAAACCGCAAGAATTCTAATATAACTCATTCATTAATGAACAATACGTAACTGAAAATGAAGTAATAAATGATTGCTTCCAGGTATAAAACTTTGACAATAGTTATTTTCAATGAGCTCCACCAATAATAATATAGTAAAACATGGTCAACGTGCCATTTTTGTAGACAAAAAGAGGTGTAGTTCTAAGTGTAGCAAAAATTTCCAATTCATACATGTGTATAAATATATATTGATAGCGATACATACATACACGTATTAAACGAACATCTATGCTGCTTCAACAGTTCGGTCCGGGAAAATGGCAAATTATGGTCCGAAAACCCAAAAGTTTTTTGAAATGTCAAAGTCAACGTTTGCGCAAGTTTTTCACTGGCCCGTTTATATTGTATCCGTGCGCATACTAATACATCAATGACACTTAGATACGCGCGGAGTGGATTACACGTATCCAACAAATAATCCAATAAAATTGCGCGATTATGCACAATCAAATATACTGTAGCGTACCTATCAGAATAGCATAAAAGATTTAATGTTTTCATGGTTTTAGGGTGGTGTATGAACAAAAAAGCCCATTTGAGGTAAGTAAACATAATGGCGACACATAGATCATATCCGTCTTCGTTAAACCCTCGCTTGCGAGATACTAGTACTTCATATTCTCGGTCTGAATTCTGGGTATGTTTGCTGTTTTGTGCTGCGTTTGTACAAATATTGCAATGCAACGTGTATGGATATTTGTACCAAACATGAACACGATGTTGTTCAGCTGTCGTTAAGCATTAATTTTGGAATTTTTGATGCACTTGGACCCTTCTTTACACCAACCCCAAAGGCCATGGCTAGCCCTTCCCCTGACAAGTAGTGCAACCCCCCTTTACGGGACCGCAGGGTCCGAACATATAAGCTGTGCCCCTCTACCGGCAACCTCCCACCGACAGATTTACACTCCCTTGGAGGCCGAAGGCTTACCACAGCGTGGCACTGCTTTACCAAAGTCACAACGTATCGTTGCTGCACCAAAGCTACGAATGCATTTGGATATGTATCGCCACTGCTACGAAAACGTGGCTGTAGAAAGACATTACCACGTCACATTGTGTCATTACTACTCTTTACGCCTCAAGCGGCATTTAATTGCATGCAGATTGCCACGTTTTCGTGGCAAACATAAAGAATTGCCACAATCACAATTTTCAACTCGTGGAGAAGCTGTTGCATTTGTGACACGGTGTGCAGTCGCTTTACGCAACTTAATGTGAACGCGGCATAATGTAAAGATTAAGCACTATGAACATATAAGCCAAATGGAATCAGATTTAAAGCTTATATTGTGTAACAACAAAATTAGTCTTTTAGGTGATACGCCTTATGTTAGAAAATCGCCAAATTTGATGAAACATCATTAATTTTGGCACCAGTCGACTCAGCTCATTGAGGCGGTTAAAAAGTTCATTTAGAACAATATAAAAAAATTTTGCGACTTTTTAGTTACCGTTGGAACCAAAATTTTTTCGAACTTTTATCAATAAATTTAAAATTTCATATATCATTCCAATCGCTTTTGCCTGCTCAAGAACAGGTGAAGATATGTGCATAATATTATGGTTAGGAACGCGTTGTTTTAAAGTAATCCATAAGAAAAAATTTGCCAACTAGCTTGATCGGTTGCCCAATAACTGGAAAAGCAACAAAATTTCACGAAATACACAGCAAGCATTAATATTGTAAACTCTAGCTATGTCGTCGATTTTGATAAATTTTTATAACATGTACATTTTAATATAGAACCTGTAACAATATGTGTTTGATTCATACGTGACGCCTACCCTTGCCTACAAAATACGTAGTCTAGGGAAAAAACCCAATGGTAGTAATCGATAAATTTATTGTTTAAACCAAGGCCTAGCCAAATCATTTTGCCCTGTAAATCTCAATCGTTTTTCAGCAACGCTGAACGGTATTATATAACCACATTAAATAAACAAGCAGAAGCTGGATTGCTTGCATAATTAAGTTTACGGTATTGAAAAGTATTAAAATTTTGAACCGAACTTGCGAAACTAGTCTTATAAAAAGAATCATTGCAATTTCTTAGATTTGAGGTTTTTCGCTTTTATGCTTTTGCAAAAAACATACATCTGCCATTATGTGTTCAGGATTTGATTTTAATTCTAAGTAAGTATTCATTGAGTCTCGAAACAAAGGCAAATCTTAGAAGTAAGAATCAGTTATCAAAACACTCCTTAACCTGTAATAGCGGCTAGGCAGGTGGTTTAAAAACAATTACGCTCTAATAGCTGCGAAGCGATGGGGTAATGCCGGTCATGCTCGAACTGCGAAATTTCCGGAAGTTTGGAAAGCAGCAAAGTTTTGAAAATTTCACGACGAGAAATTTTTAGAAACGCGAAAGTTCGAAATAAGAAATTTGGGAACGTTGAATAATCCAGAAATTTAGGAAAAATTTTTATCACATAATTAGCAGTTACTATACTATAGACCAAAATAATAAAATTCGACTTGATTTTGGCTTAAAAGTAAGGCCCATTAATCGCTGCTCTTGTAACATCTCACATGGAAGATGAATGTTTTCAACAAAATCTGCTGTTGGTTCAACCCATAAAGGTAAAAACTTACTAATGTCTATTCGTTGCTGAGGTATATCCGTTGTTGTAATACAATTTAGCAATAGTGCAGCAACCTAGATACCAGATAATCTTTATCACGGCCAACTAATTCAACTAATATGAAATATAGACTTTAATGTTTCCTCTTAATATTAAAGTTTATTGAAAAGTTAATGGTCTCATGTAACCTACTGAAACTGTGTTTACTTTTACAAAAAATGCGACACTTTCTTACATAAAACAATGAAAACAATATGCTTAACGTGTTTTATAAACCCACTGTTCATTTCTAATTATCAAGAAATTCATTCATGTGTTTGAAAATTAACATTTTGTAGGTATCTGTAACTTTGGAGCACTGCTCAGAAACAGCTGTATTGACAACGGCTGCTCTATCAGTTGGAGTTGTCGATAGATAAATGTTGTGATCCTACGCCTCTACCAATGGTTAGAACTTTAAAGCAGCGGTGTCCAAAACTGCCAGATTTACAAAGTTTAAAATTCATGAAGCTATGGTGACATTTGAGACGTATAACCGTTACTACAGCGTAAATTCAAATCTAAGTAGGTGCGCAATTTTATTATACTGCGCGTTGAAGTTAAATATTGCGAAATTTCATCAATTCAATGATTGGTATGTTTGACACATAAAAATAACATTTTTTGCACATTTAGCCGCTATTTGAGGAAACTCCGCTTTAGGGTTATCTGTTTCAAACATAGCTATATACTGCTGGAATATACATATATATGATTTTGGATGTACTGGATTTCGTAAAAGACTTTAGTTTTCCGCTGATGTCTACAGGAAGAAAAAGTGCCCCGTTTTTAACAGCACTGTTCCGTGAGACCTGCGTTAATACCCGAATACCTAACTACGGCTTAACATTTTCGACCTGCGGGCCAAAGTTAAAAATACCTACAAAGGGTTAATAAATTTCTTGCTCATTATATGTGAACGGTGTGCTTATAGAGTTATATAGCATGTGAGCCACATTGATTTCTTTGTTTTAAGTTACAAAATGGCTTTAAAAAGCAATCCAGTTTCTGTAGCATGTGTTTTTCTAAAAGTGACACAGTTTATGTAGCAGTCTTTCGTAAATGACACAGTTTCTGTCGCAGTTTTTCTAAAAGTGACGCAGTTCCTGTAGCAGTATTTTTTGTTGAAAGTGACATCGTTCCTGTAGCAGCTTTTTAAATTTTTTTACGATGTGCAATGACTGCATACAACTCCCTATGAACTCTGCATTATAAAACCCAATATCTATACAAAAATTTGTAAATGCCCATGGAGCATAGCGGCTAAAAATTGCAATCATCCAACGAAACTGTCGAAATACTTAGTGGTTGTAATTCCATAATGGGTGAATCCAGCGGTACCAATGCAATCGAATAGGGTTTCCATATGCTTTTATTACAAAATCCATGCTAATCGTAATACATGTCAATAATTTCGCAACATGATTTTATACCAGACATCTATACAAACTCAACGTTATTTATACTATATACGTCTTTGTTAGCCATTATGTCGTGCCTTAGCCTAATCGCCTAAGCCCAAAATTGCAAAGTGATCGTCAATTCCTTCAGCAGGATATTTACTAAAATTGAGCAATGTATTTTGATGCACAAATAATGTCTTGATGCTACATCCTAGTTCACATATGGTGCTCCGACCTAGATCACCTTCGTTGCATAATCGTGGGCTACAACTTCAACTTACAACTCAGTTTCAATCCGTTCAAAACTTATTTCTTTCACTATCAACACGATTTTGAGTACTCAATTTGGTCCTGTCATATCATATGAAAAATATTTTAGACATATGAAATTGTTCTAACTTACCAGTTTTTGTATGAAAAAAATTCCATATATTGAAATTTTTTCGATGTAAATTAAAATTTTTTCCACACTTTCGAATATCGCTCACATCTCATTCGTAAACCCGTCTTTGCAAATTTTGACGTTTCATCCATTAAAAATATTTGTTTTGGGCCGTCATTGGAAACATATTTGAAGTGTTGAGGCTACAGTGTAACACACTGTAATATAAAGTATAGAAGCCGCGTTTTAAAATTTCTGCAATAATATCAATGAACAAAAATTCTGATACGAAAGGCAATGCTTTAAGTTTCTAGGTCATTCGGCAAAACAGAAAACAATGCACAGAAATACAATTCCAGGTATAAAACTTTGACAATAGTTATTTTCAATGAGCTCCACCAATAATAATAATATAGTAAAACATGGTCAACGTGCCATTTTTGTAGACAAAAAATAGGTGTAGTTCTAAATGTAGTGAATATTTCCAATTCATCGATGTGTATAAATATATTGATAGCCATACATACATATGTATAAATATATTTTCATATATATGCATACAAATGTTAATATGTATATTATAACCAGCTATGGATATATACATCGTTAGTGCTTAATACACCAATTGATAATGAAAATTTTACATTAAAATTTAGAAGTTCTGCTCTACTCTTCAACAGTTGTACATATCTATACCTGTTAAATATAATATTACTAAACATATTTATATTTATTAATATATATTAAATTAAAATATTTATATAATATATATTTACATTGTCATGCATAACATCAGGAAATATTTCATGAATTTCGCATTTTATGTATATTTTCTGTAATAAAGCAAATTTTGTATTTATCTAGGCTATAGAAAACATGTCGTTTTTGTCACTGCCTTGCGAAGCAGTGACATTGTTTTGTAATTCTGTCTTAGTGTGTAATTTGTGTGTCTGTGATAAGCAATAATAGTACTTTAGCAGCAATTAACAATAGAATAAGTTTTTTGTGCGTAAGCATAACAACAAGGAATATTACAGTTGTTTTAACATAAGATGTTACGAAGTAACTTTAAAACTTTGTCAATGATCATTAGATTGCCACGGATTCGTCCTTCGACTAAGCTACCAGATTTGATTGCCTTTTCGATCTTTTGTTTAATTGAGAGCTCAGACTAAAGCAAAGTAGGGAACAATCTGGAACCAAAAATGGCGACCAGATACTGTTGTAGCGTGATCTTAGGGTTAAATTGTATATCATTTATTGTTGGTATAAAATAAAACTGTATTATTATTACAATATGTTGTATCATCACGCTCCAAGCGACCGAGATGCGCGGGCTGACTTTCGCATCACACCGGAATATTGGTGACATCGAAGTATAAGTATCCGGTCGACCCCACCATGATGAAATGTATAATGTTATCACGTATTATTGATGCATATTTGTGTTGTGTAAAAAAGACGAGGATGGGCCGGGGACAATGTGCGGAACTTTCACCATCCTACGTTCAGGTTCACGAATTCGCTGCTATCAGGCCGATGCCTGTGCACATCTATAACTGGTTTAATGATCAATATGTTGATAATAATTGGTATGATGTGAAAAGGATCCTTTACTGCGTGTCAGTATGGATAGGGGCACTATGCTGAATTCTTATAACATTCAAACCGGAACTTTTGTTGCCTTTTGGATCTCGGGGACCTATCGTGGCATACTGAAGCAATATAAATATTGCGTAAATCATCTCTGCAGTATTTCTGGGCATTTAAACGTGAAAGAAAACTTACCGAACCCGTAAGGAACACCGTTTTATAGCGGCGTTTTAAATTTATAAATTTTGGTTTTTTTCTCACACTTCAGGCAAACTAGGGTTATAGCATTTTCCAAGTCCTCCAAGGCTTCAAAATCACGTCTTCGGGTCAACTTATTCCTTACCTGTAAGTACTTATGGACCCCCAACTAGACGCTTAAACACCCAATTTTCAAAGCTTTGAATCACAGCCAAAATGACAAAACTCCCCAGTTTTGGCACTCTCTACCTCCATAGGGTCTAATACTAATTATTTCGTCGAAAACTGGGGCCGCCCCTGCCCACAGGTTCTCACAGGATCTGTCTAACCCATTTGGACCACATAATTTTATCACGTTTATCACTCAAAACGGCCTCAAACAGGCCACCTATTAGGTTTACAATGAAAATTCTCATTCTCTACTAAGCGACCTGCCAGGGCATGGACTAGTCGTTCACCTCGCTAGATATCTAGAGAATTTAAAAGAGCTCTGGTATGAGCCCCCACCTGTTCTTTATAGCCACTATTCGTAAGCGAAGACCTCGATTAGGCTAACGGTAGACTCCGCCAGACCCGGGTCCACGTACACAGACTCAGGACGAGGGAACTCGCGACCAGTAAGGATTTAGACAAAACGAGGGAAAGGCGGGTCAGTTTTAATACCTGTGAGCAGGCTTAGGGGATGACCCTCCCTCAGGGGTACCACAATACTACTAGATGCGTGGGTCAATATTGGGCCAGGCCGAACGCCGTGGTAAACCCGCCGGCAGCCTGCTAAGCTAAGCGATCTCCTCAGGTCGACCAGTAGTCAACCGGGGAGTCCTGGATGCAGGGGTTGTCCGGGCACCACAGCGGGGAATGGTGATGCAGCTGGGATCTATTAGGGCCAGAACTGGTCATAGTACAGTAGAGCATTCTCACGGCTGTCAATGATTCCAATGCATTGCACAATACTGAAAAAATATTTGTGGCACTATTGGTGGTAACTCAGTCGTCCTCGTATCCGAAACATCTATGAGCAGAATTACAAAATTTATTAAGGGGAAATTATTAAAAATGGAGAAAATTATGAAGTGATACAGTGGAAATTTTTAGATTTCCCTCCTAGTCTGCCCTCTGACAAAACCTTCTACCTCCAAGCCAAGGGGTTTTGGGGTATCTATGCATTATGACGTTCAAATTAGATCACGTAGCTTCTTCAGTTAAGCATAAAACTTATAGTTCGACGACGTTTTGAATAATTTGTTTCTTTGGCTGCTTCGGTAGTCAGTCCATAGGTACGCAAGGTTTTTTACTTGGAGGAAGAAAAACTATTCCAGCGGTGGAACGAGGTTCGTGGGGGGTGAATTTTTGAAATTTTAGGTAGTCCTAATTTTTCTCAATTCTGCAAAAATTTTCAACATTTTTCTCGTATTTCTGCCAATTTCCCCTAATTTTTGCTAACATTTTTCTAAAATTTCGTCAGTATATGCAAATTTTTACCAAGTTTTTGCCAAATTGTGCCAAATTTAATTTTTCAAAATATTCCGTGAGACATCGGAGCGCGAAAGAGTGTTCCTGCGCCCTTTGAGTGTAGGGAGAGGCGGGGTGCGGAGCAATGTAAATGTGGTTTCAATGGAAGGAATCTGAGTCTCCTTTGGGTTATCCCCCTACCGAATGCTCACGTATGCTATAACCGGTTACAAATTTAATTTATGAAAAAAGTTTTCCCTGGGAAACAATATTTGCTAAAGTGAGACCACATGACAAAAACCAAATTATCGGTATCGAAAAGAAATTATCTCAAATAATTGTACTAGTGTTTCAGATTAAAACGATTTAATCAAAAATTTCTTTAGTCTCAGAAGAAATTTTAGTACGAAGTAAGCACTAGTAGGTAAATGGTAATTGGTGATATTTATGGTCATATATTTGTTAAACATCTTTCTTATTACAATAGCACAATTTTAATTCATAAAACAGCGTGTTTTACATAGCTACTGGGTTGGATTGTATGAGGCATTTAATCAAAAATTTTGAAAATAGCGATATTTACGTATTTATTTTTCCTGAATTTATGCGTCTTGATTTAACTACTACTAATCTTGCCTTTTTTGGGCTTAGAGCGAAATATTTTTCCTGTAAGCGAATCTGCTAAACTGAATATAATAAATATTTTTTCTGTAGTTCGTCCGAGCTATCAAACCGTGAGACATAGCTCCTCCCTGCTCGTACAAACATACTAGATTACCTTAGCTATTTATTTTATTTATGAAGGCCTGGATGTGACTGTGCCTTTTTGTCAGGAGCCGGAATTGGTTCTGTGACAGAATCCGGCCCTGTGTACACACGTCTTGAGGTAAATGATGCATTATGGTATTAATCTTACTAAACGGTGTCTCTAAATAACTTATACCAATATTAACACAGTGTGGCAAAATCTGAGCTCGGTTAATACTTTGATTATATAATTATAGGTTTTTCTTAAATTCTCTGGTAATTATTTAACTGTTAAATATTTAAACAATCAAATTTAGAAGGATTTATTAAACAATTTCGATTTGTTTTAACTTATACTTGGATATGAATTTTTAACTTGCTAACAGATTTGTTCCCGCATTCTACTAAAAACAAATGATGAAACTTATACGATAAAATAAAACACGTATCACTAAGTATGCTACAGCTTTATAGTGGCAGCACCCGTGATCGAAAGCGACACTCAATTCCATCAGCATATGCATCAACTGAAGCTGCCACAGTGCAAAATGTTGTTGCCATGCGCAATGATTTAGCTTTAAATAATATCCCGGTCAGAACTCAGTAAGTTTTATAATGATGTTTAGTTTAGAAATAAAACAATTGAACAAAATTCGATGCTGAAGACTCATTAACGGTCCGTAAAAGATGTTTGGATCTGTATTAAAACACTAACATTTGCACGAATTAAGCGCGTTCCTTATAAAACCATAGCTTATTACATCATATTTTTATATATACCGTTATTCACTAACACTGATCCTCGAAAGTTGAATTAAGAAAATTTAATCATCCAAATAAATTCTGATATTTAATTTGTCTGACAGTCTCCGCCTTTCTACGAAATTTATGATGAAACAGATAAATTGTTACCAATAAGTATAATTTGGGATTGGATTTCAAACGTAGGACGGAACTCGTTTGGAAGTACTAAACATAAATAAATTATTTGTGCGCACTAGTATCTATTAAAGGTGCTATAATTTTCGATAATAAGCTCGTATCAAATTTGTATCAGCCGATACTGAAGGAATGTTTCCTTCGCCCAAAGCTGACGCATGGTAACAAGTCATATAGTTGCGTAGAAAATTGAAGACTGCAATTAATTGCCATCGGCTTATATAACCATCATTTGTAGCTTATAACTTTGACAGTGTCAAGCGATGATGCTGTTTTACACCAAACTGTGATAAATTGCGAAAATAGAGTGAACATATATACTATATATGTCATTACTTAAAATTACTTGCACATGCAGCCATCTGACGGTCTCCACTAGAAAACGACGGTATGCAAGTTTGGTTTAAAGTAATAAAGTGTGACTAACACCCACTAGATGTAACTTCTCGAGGCCGTGAGAACGAACATATGGTCATATGAAGAGATTAGCAGGTGTACAGACAAATGCAAGGCAATAACTGGATCAAACCTCGGTATCAATTTGTTGGTCGAATTTCATCAAAATTTTGGTTATTATTAAGGGTGTCATATACACCCTGCGAACGATACCTTGGCGGTGTCAGAAATTCCATCTACATAAACAAACTACGGTAACAAGAATACCGTAAAAGATAAAGCGATTTTGCACTAGGATATCAGGAACACCTTAATTTTTCGATAGCAAAGGTGTGACTGACATCTTTTGAATTGTATAGTCTACTGAGGAAAAATTTCCAAAAAGTCGGTGACATTATAACGCAAATTCAGCAAAACCTGGTTAATATTTAGTAGCTAAGTTAGTCTCTGGACCAGTTTTGATCAGTTCATCAATCAAAGCTACACTTGCTAAACTAATTAGTTAAATTATAGCCGATCTCAGTGCTCTATATTAACGCTCTAATGGTTTGGTTGGAATTTATGAATAACTCGGTAACTATATTGCGAAGGTGGGTGAAATCAGTTTAAATCTTTTTGCGAAGGTAACACGAAATTATCAGAAGTTGCATAAATCTACAACGTGTGAATGAGTTGTGCAATAAGATGGTATGATCTGTGAATATTTGCGCTGAATTAGACCAACAGTGACAAAATCAACTATTTATGGAGATACATCGACATCGATATTTTCTGTGTACAGGGAGGTATAAATTAATTTTATGTCTTCATTATATTTTCAGTGAACTATATCGTCCAATGACACTGTCTGAATCACTCCTGACAAACGACTTTCAGCAAACAAAATCTCTCAATGATATGCTGCTCAAAGTGTTTAACGGAAACAAATCCAACAAATCAGCGCACCAGAACCAGCCTCTTACAGGCGTCCAACTGCCTTTTTCTATATATTGCACAAGGCTAGATCAGGAATCAACTTGGCACGGCAACTCAAAATTAGGCGGTAACGCTGCTTCAGCTTCATACAATATTCGGGAAACCAGCTTACAACATGGAAATGACAAGGAAAAGGACATCGAGAAATCAATGTGTATTGTCAAAAACAAGAAGCAAACTACATTGGGTACAAACAACAATGATACTGATGTCTCAAGGTATGAGCGACGATCTATTTCAACTAAAAGTAGCCACAATGACTTCCAGAAACCTGAAAGTGCAGCGCAAACCAAAAACCACAGCGAATCAAGTTCTATAATATCAGATGATGTTGAGATGATGGCGACAAGGCTCCAGAATTGGATAACTTTCAAGCCATTTCATTTTGACAGCTACGGACTTAAGACATCTAACAATTCAACGACGTCTTCGTCAACACAATATTCCATTGAGGACAGCATCGATGAACTCAGTGGCGAACACTTGAATGCTGATGACCTTACAGTACATGGTCGTATCTGCGATGGTGAAAGTGGCAATGTGAATGTTTCGAGCAGCGATAAAAGCCTAGATAGCGTGTTTCACGGCAGCGGAGAAAAGTAGGTTATATTATTTAATAGTAGGAAACGCGCAAGGACCCATTGCTTAAGACTTTTTGAATAAAATTTTTTGTATTAAAAAGAACTTTTAATATTTCGAAAATTTCTTAGTTATTCAAATAAAATATTAAGGCGATAGAATTTTTTTCGTAAGTAATGTGTACCTGTCCAGATATCTGTGACTTTATACCATTACGCGGATATGGATGACAAGTATGGACAAAGTAGCACACGCAACGTATCAGTATGCCTTGTCATTACCCGAAGCAGTCCAGAAACTTATATGGTCACGACATTCCTACCGCAAAACTAAACGATTCGGTGATGTTAAGAAAATAATGACAAACGTAACTGCTAGTTTCAGGGGCGCTTCGAAAGTGTGAGGAGCTCACTTAAAAGTGAGGGGCGCTAGAGAAAAATTTACGGTGGCTGCTTTTACTTCAACGGCGGCCACCTTTGGCCGAAGGGCAGATACGGCCCTCTTCCATCCGCTCTTGTTGCGCTCCTGGTTATCAGGCAGAAACGTTCTCTAAAATTGATACTAACAACCAATTTTCAAACTGGTTTTAAAGTAAATTTTTGCATCAATTTCTAAATATTTTTCAGTTTGAATTAATGGCTGTTATTTTCGTCCTGTTCTATGAAATAGTTTATTTTAGACGCGCTCACAATATTCT
The DNA here is from genome assembly GCA_030248225.1 of Trileptium ribeirensis. NCBI lineage: Eukaryota > Metazoa > Nematoda > Enoplea > Enoplida > Thoracostomopsidae > Trileptium > Trileptium ribeirensis. The sequence continues at coordinate 21,979 of JASANE010023769.1, read as the reverse complement.
CATTGCAATATGTACATTGTTCGCGAAACGTAGTGTTGTGTGTGAAGAGCTTAAAATAGCATATAACTACTGCAATGTAAAAGCAGGCCAAGCAGCGTTAATAAATGTGACAACGGAAATTGTCTTCATATTTAATCGGACTGAGCATTGCATTGCACATATCATTTACTATCACTATAGTTTTTCGCAAATCCGACCGATTATGTCTGCATGCCAAAACGAAACTGGCATTCACCAAATGTTTCGATATCATTTGATAACAAATGAAAATGAAAGGCAACATTTTGATTTTTATTCCGCGTACTTGATGCTATCGAAAACTATAATATCAAATTCACAAGGTCTAACAACTATAGTATATTTAAATAGATCTAACGGTGCCTTTTCCTAAAAGCTGCTATACCATGGGCGTACGCAAGAGACAGGAGGGCACCGGTCATGCCACGACAACCGTTTCGGAATTCAACTATTTGGCGTGCATCAGACATCAAAACCTAACAAATTATTATGTAAAAATCCATAATGTGTTCCATTCAAATGTATTTCCTCAATTTCACCCCTCCCCATTAAAGTAAATCCAGTGCACGCCCCTGTACTTTGCGTAGTTATTTTGAAACACTAGGACCACAAATATTCGATATAATACCTTGAGAAATACACCATTAAGCGTAATTATTTTGATATTTCTGTGGCTCAACTGTCGGATTGGCATAGATGGATCTTGCTTTATAAACAAAATCTGTGGAAATTGATCACAAAAATAAAGTCATTATTTCGATAGTGTATCTGAAAAATCAAAGCAACCGCATTATGTATTCAGTATTTATGTACACGGAATTTATAAATTAGATTATTTTGTGGCTCAATGGAAGATTGTTTAATTTTGACGACGTAGGTAGGTTAAACTTAAACTCTCGACATATCGGGTGCTTTTTGTATTTGTTGTAGCTTTGGGTTTTTTGTAATTGATGTACACACAAGTTGTCTTCTCAATAGTAGGTCACAGTTGCTATTTAAGGCCATTCCCCGTAGTTTCAAAATATTGTGCGTGTAAAACAACACAGAATACCTGTCTTTCCCCGTTTCAATATCAAGTCACAGAATTAGATGAACCTGTGATGAAAAGTTCTAATTTGGTGCAGTGTTTCGAAGTTTATGCAAAGTGTGACCCCTAATAGCGGTATTCAAAATTGGGGAAGCAAATTGTAAAATTATGAGGCTGCGGATATATCTGCACGTGGGGGATCTCGACAACTGATATTCGATTAAAACGCATTTGCTTTGGAAACGCAAGTAACTTTAATTAATATCGCTTCTATGAAAGAAACTGATATAAACGCAAATGTTCGAGCGAAGGTATCTGCAGTAGTAGAAACAACAAGTCCTTCACTTTATCTACGGTATTACGTATATTTATGCGCGGAATAATTATGTTGTCAATTTATTTTACAATCTAAATATTACTACTATCTAAGCAGCTTTTACTTTTTATATTTTACGATTAGTTGACCTATTTTATGCGAAACTTTACACCATATCTATACATAATATACATGCGATTCACCTCTGCAGATAGAACCTCATCAACTCATACGACGGTAACTGTTACTATCAGCAAGACCTGTTTCCGTAAATTACACTTTCAATCTTATGTTTTGCTCTTGAGATTCAAATGTTTTAGTGAACATTAAAAGTATAAATATGCGGTGTCATACTTCTACTTAGAAAGATTATGTATACATACTGGAGTATAATGTGGGATTCACGTTATAATGTCCCCACCAGTTGGAACTTTCGTCCCCCTGTAGTGTAGGCTACACCGTAAAGACAGTGACAGCGACACCCATACCATATACAAAATATGAGGGTGTCAGGAACACCCTTACCTACTGCATTTTGGCAGTAGAGTGCCGCGGGAATCTTATTTTTCTGCAGTGACAGTGTGGCAGACACCGTATAGTATTAGTATGGTGACTTCCATATTGTAAACTACTGAATAAAAATTTTTATCGTTGAAAACATTTTATTCTGACTCTAAAATGTAGGATGCAAGATAAACTCGGAAGTGGCACTTGAATCTATCCAGTGCAGTCCTAGACAGGTGCCCCGTAGGCTATATGGGAATTGACCCGACAGTATGGCCGATACCATCAAAAAACGTAAAACTAATATAGTGTGCTTGACACCCTCTAAAATAACGCTAACAGCTAGCTAGCTACCTATGAACTTTTATTCAAAATGTAGAGGGTATCTATGACACCCTGTTGTGAAGGGTGTGCCTGCCACAGGGTGAGGTACATAAGTTCCAACTGGTGGGGACATTATAACGTGAATCCCGCATAATACATGGTTGTACTCTCAGACCCGGCAGTGGGAATTGATAGATATTTTGATCGCAAAAATATACACATAGTCGAGAATTTTCGTAACAGTTTTGCAAAAATCTCTAAATTTTTTCAACGATATCGAAATTTTTAGAATATTAGCAAATATATACATATAATATGATTTGCGATGTACTCTAGACTCAAACTATGACGTGCCTATTCGCAGAATATCTATTAATATAATTGCGTAGGCATAATATAGTCGCGTTGTTGACAATGTAAACCGCCTACATAAGTTTACTGAAGCTATAGAGCCAAAAATCATAAATTATCGTCTGTGTGTTCGCAGTTTATCCGTGTACGTAGTCTTTTTACTTAGTAAATTTTTTCAAAAATGCTGCAACGAATATTACCAGTCTTTTAAGCCATGGCCACTTTGTATTGTATTCGATCAAGAGTTTATGATGGCTTCTTGAGAACGGCATGACACTTTTCACCATCACCATATTTACATATCACCACTTTTACATTACTCCTTCAGTTTTGAGGCAGTCACCCCCAGTTTTTGGGGGTGATGATACCATATACAATATTTGTCCCGACGATATCCTGAGCAACAACAGTGAACTGCAACCAGCAATCGGGGTGCTCATTTCCATATGTTAAGTGAATGGCCGATGAGGTTGAGAATATTTTGAGTTTGAAGCTTTGTTAACTAATATGTTTAATTGAGTTCCAGAAACACAAAAAAAGCTGAGCTGGGTGGGAGAAATTCTTTGTGTTACAAATTAATTTGTGTTCAACACTAGAAATCTAGGGCTACGACTTTAGTACATTCCAAATGCTGCTAAGTTCAATAAGCCACCTGAACACTGGTAAACTTTAAAATAACTTGCAATTCCAGCCATTATTATAATTGTAGGACTACAGTAAACTCCACTAATCATCTTAAATATGACTTTGCTCTGCTTTTAACTCGTACTCCATTTAGATGTTAGGCATTCAGTGCTCTGCTGCTTTTGCGCATTTTTTCAACAGTAAAGACAAAATAAAATCCAAGTAAGTATTTCTGGACTCAGGCTCCCACAATATATACGTAGCAAAACCGAAATCGTGGTAACCAGAAGACAAACAAATTAAAAATATAAATACTAAATTATAACCTTTAGATTGGTACATGGGGCGACGGCCCGACCAGAGCATTGAGAACAAAGCATTTTTATTGCTGACATCTTGCCTGTTTAATTTTGCCAGCATTATTCTCTAAAGTGATACATATAATATCTCTCGAAATTTTAATATAATCAAAGTGTTGGCTTTTCTTACGTTTTGTGTATCACCCACCAGTGCGTTCAAAATGGTTTGGTTGTTCATTGCATTATCTTCAAGTCGAATAAAAGTCAAACAATCGAAGATCGTCGTGATTCTCTTTCAACCTTGTTTAAAATTCGAAACAATTTTTCAATTCCTGGACACAAAGACGGAATGTCATGAGTTGACCAAGTCTGACTTGATTTCATGGCTAATTTTACTAAATGTGCTCTTTGATATCGTTTTTACTGTCCGTATAATAAATCTTTTAGACTAATGAGCAATTATGCTCACTTGGTTGGTTTTAACATACTCCTAGTCATCATTTACTCACTGACTAAAAAACAAACACAACTGAACGGTGGGTTTGTAACTTTGCTTGAAACCTCTTTCATGCATCGTTTACTCTAATGACGGATGGAAACATAACAATGATTCGTGGGCTTCAGGTTATAGCTTACATATACCGCTTGAGTAAATTAAACCTAAAGATAATGCACATCTTCGTTGACATAAATGTACGTAGGTCTTTACGTCACACTTGGCAGATGATCGTGGGGGCGTAGTCGGCTGTTGCTTAACATGTATTCCGGCGATGTGGGACACCACGTGAAAAACGCAAAAAAACTAATAAAAGTATATGAAGAACAAACGTTGTTTGTCTAATGTAGTTGTTCAACCTCAAGTCAAATAAGCAAAAAAATTTTATAACCATAACAACGACGAAATTCATTGAAAAAAATATTACAAATATGGCAAAATCTGCTCATATATCAGATATATCGAATGTTATATGTTGAACATGCTAGGAATGAAACGTCCGAAAATACGTATTTTGACAGCGCTGAATTTATCAACGCTTTGCGCATGAATTAATGTGTATTTTGTACAATGTTGAACAAACTTTAACCAAAGAATCAAATTGAACCTTGCTCGTTTGGGAGTTAGCATCGTACGATAGTCACTACGCTAATTAAGAGCTGTTGCTCGTTGCTTAAAGAACGTTGCTAAGCAAGCGAATAACTAACACCCCACGACAAACTCAGTTAGAGTACCGCTTCGCAATATACACTAGGTTCATGTTATAAATGCAGCATACATAATGATTAATCGAGCAATAATCTATACTTTTATTAATGGAGCGATAGCGTAAATTTTGATTAAATTATTTGTTTTCAACACAACATTAAAATTATTGCAGAAACGGGTTACTTTATATTCTGCCGGCACATACATATTTAAACAAACTTGCGGTATTAAATTTTTATTGGCTCAACTACAATTTGTATCAATGGCAGATAAGGATAGAGCTGCTATAATAAAGTAAGTTGAACTTGTTTAAACACTGAATTTTATTAGATAAGGTTAACTTTAACAATTTTGCTGTAAAACCAAATTGCAAATTTGAAACAGACAAATTTACGAATTTATTTGTGGAAGTCAAACTCCGAACGCGCGAAATATATACGCAGTTTTTGGTAACATAGATCTCCTCTATTACTTTTAACAAATCAAGCTTTCATGGTAAAATGTTTGCAGTTACTGGCAGTATTTAATAGCAAATTTTGAGCGGATTCGCTTCGCTTTTGCGATCCGTTATTGTTGTGACGAAGCATGATAACCGTTGCGTCAATTACATTGTAAATATACCCAGAGGTTAATACATTTTACAGTTTTAAATAAATTTAAAATGCTTCAGTAGAAAGCTGAAATAATATATTCTCAGTATGTTCTCAGGCTGAAGGTAAATTGTAATCAGATGTCATTATGAATTCGACTCCTAAGCTGTCCAAACATGCAGTTTATAATCTTCCATTAAAACTATATTTTGCAATGATGCGAGGATATTTGTACATTGTGACCGCTGTCGGCTACAATCATGATTGGGGCGGTTCCCGTCGGGTTGGGATGAAATTTGTCGAATATCGTGTTGAATCTAGTTCGAGCGAGACTCCCTAATATTTGATTTAGGGTAACCATATTGATTAATGAGCTGTGCCATCCACACAGCAGATACTCTAACCAGTAGCTCAAGTATACCACAAGGCTCTGGTGTGTACCACGTCCTAGCTGTGTGATTTGGGCTGTCGTTCGATAAAACAGTGACATAGAATTGGCGCACAGCCTTCTTAGGAGTAATAATTTCCACTTATTGGTAGCATGTTATAGGGTTATTATCGGATCAGCCCGGATGTAGTCGAGACGTGTCGGCGTACGGTCTCGTAGATTCGATTTAATATTTTTCAACCCGATGCTGTCTCTATAGTGCACGCAATTACTAACTCTGCTATACATGAAGGCAAGAAACAAGTTTGTATGGTTACATAAAGTTGTTTGAAAACTTACACTTTTTATAATTTTTGCGAAAAATACTTAAAAAATAACAAATTTTTTGGCAAACGATAGCCAATAGCAATAGCATAGCGATAGCAATAGCCAATTCCTAACTCAAAAATTTCCTTTCGCGAACGCAGAGCGACTGATTGAATAACGCGGTAATTTCTGTTCGCTAACACAATGTACATACTTGCTGTTTGGACTCATATTCCTTTCGCTACACGCAACGTGGCGACTCCCATTCCACATTTTTTGTTACACTAACACATTTCGTTTTATTAATGTTAATACGTGCACTTCGAGAAAATTACATGTGGTGTGCAGGTTTGAAACACTAACCCAAGAAATTTTCGTTCGATAATATGATAACCAGTTCAAATGTAAACCGGTCACAAATCGGTTACTTGAAGTTTTTGAAGTAATCGTTACTAGGACAATTTTTTGTTACTTAACGTTTTAAACAAGTTACCGAAAACACCAATTTTATGATCTATTATGCATCATTTACGATAATATGCGTGCGCATGGTCCTAATTATGTCACGCGCTCAAATGGGCTAACTACTATGTCACGCAGACAGTCCGGCTCGACTATTAAAATTTTGAATAGACTAGCTAGGCTATGCGTTTGTCAGCGACTGTCGAGCCGAACTGTGCTCTTGTCACGAGACGTTCAGCTGAGCCCCTATAACTTAAGCCAGAAACTATTTAGCCCGCGAACATTACGTTTTACTATACGTATCTAAATAATGACCCAAAAGCGGCATACTGCTTAAAAACTTTAATTGTATATATTAAAAACAAATATTTAACGCAGAATTAGGGTCAAATGCTATAGAACAAAATACTATTACACTCAGCACAGCACTAAATAAAATTACTCAATTGATGGTTCAGCAGGACGCTCCGTTTGTCCTCAGAGCCAAGCTAAGATCTCTGTTTGTCACAATAAGAGTAGCTAAGCTATCAAAATGTACCATAGTAGTCCAGCTGAGCTATAGTTCACCCGAACTAGTCGAGTTGGATGCGTGACATAATTTGGCCCTGGCGCACGCATCTTATCGTAAATGATGCATTATATATATGTTGACGGATACCTAGTAGGCCGAACAAGCGTAATGGACGCATTTTAATTTTAATACTCATGCATAAAACTCGTCGCTAGGATGGATTTTCGAAATTTTTCTTCGACCCACTATAGAATGTAGTTGTACTTGCGCCGCTCCAATGATTTCCTACCCAATTTATGATTAAAATCGACACAAATTGGAGAATTTTTGGCTTTGTCATTTAAAGCCCTCAAGAATTTCAATTTATATCCCTTGTAAAACGCAGCAGGCACGGAATCCTCTCATCGAGATATGCAGCTTTGCTTTTCGCCTCTAAAAAGTAAAATTTCAAAATTTTTACAGTGTGATTTCTTTATTAGGTGTGAACAGTAGTTTTATAGCATAGATGTCTATGGAGGGATGGAGGCACGCGGAAAATTTTAGCAAGAATTGGAGATCATTGGCAAAATTAGAGAAAATTTGGCAAAAACTGCAGAACGCTTTATAAGAAATTCTGGAAATTATTCTGTACATCCTTGCCATGCGTCCACCGCCCTGACGAACTTGCCTATCCTCCTAAGCAGCCGGCGCTTTAACCCTATACTTTACAGGGTCATTTAACCCTTTAAACACATCGATTTTATTGGTCTAAACCTTAATTGAGTATGTTATTAACTTTTGTGGGACGCTGCACTAGAAAAATTTTCATTCACTGAAAAACAGGCAAAATTTGACAATTTTTCAATTTAGTTGTTCGCTGAGGTCTTGAATGGGTCTACAGATTTTCGAGCCCAAGTAGAATTTATTTGCGTAATGTTATATCCTTAAAAAAGGCCAGTTCCGGAGCGGCAGCAACAGACTAAGGCCTAGCCGAAGTAGGTTAAGTATAAAAGACAAATATATGGAACATAGGTTCGAGTAAAGCTTTAGTATTAGGCTTACCATATCCACGGCGGCACAACTTGCATATAGCTTATGCTCCTACGCTTTGTTTTGGCCGATTTTGTCGGTGCTGAATGCGGTAAAAGCAATTCCATTTTGCGCGGTATGCATCAAATAATGCAAGCGCTAGGAGCCAATATACGCCAGACATGACGGCTCAAATAAAAATACCTATCAAAATCTGTAATTATCGAAATTGATAAATTTGAACATTTTTGTCATTGAAGGAAGAAATAAAGGTCTTATGATTTTGAACGTGATAAGATAGGTGCTGTACTACAATTCATGCGTCGTCAGAGCATTATTGTTATTCTGGCACATTAAAGGAAGTTCAGGAAGCTCAGTTTGGAACCTAGCAACAGACACTAAGAACAACAAGTGGCAGTTGCAGCTATGCGTTTATCCTGGCTGCACGGGTAACTAACTAGTGTGTCTGTTTTCACTATTATCGTAGCAACATTTCGCTTCGGGCTGTTTTGAAAATCGGCGAAATTTTCATACTAGGCCCGAAGCTCGGCCTGGCCCGATAGAAAATGAGACAGGCCCACCGTGGCGGGTTACGCGCCTAACTGCTCACCTATAGTTGGGAATAATATTCATTTGCTAGTAACACCGTGCACAGAAAATAACTGATATCCCAATTGCAGTAAAGACGTTTCACATTGCGTTTCACATCCGGTCCTATTTGTTCCCATCCGATTTGATCGAATTTGCATGTGTGCCATATATAAAGTGTTCACATTACATCCGATCTGAATACAATCCAATCTGATGAAGCGTGCACAATTTTGTCAGATCCCAATCGGATGCAAACTGGATGAAGCAGTGTGAGAAAATCTGTATACATACAAACGCATACAGTAGTTATAGAGTTTGGTTCTATGGGATCGGATGCAATGTGAACAGAAATCAGATCGAAAGAGATCAGATCAGATGCAATGTGAACACGACTCAAGGCATGTGCGCGGAAAAGACATCGTTTCATTATCCTCAAATGCTTGATGCAACTTTATGTTTGTTATATTCTGCGAACCTAGGATGTACGAGCTAACTAACAGCTGCGGCATTCACATACAGCTATTACTTATTGATCATATTGCTAAAATTATGTAGCTATCTGACGCTAAATTCAAGCTTCCTAATCCACTATTTGGTTAGCTTTCTCACAGTTGTCTAAGCTTCTGGCAAAGGTCTAGTTTTATCATCAGTCAAGAATAATTCTTTTTTTGATGTTGTCATCGACCATATAAAATAAAAAACACCGAAACACAACTTAACTATAAAATTTCAGCATCGACAATATACCAACAAGCAATGACAGTGCTGATTCTTCACCAAGAATTACACCGCCGCAACTTCAGTCGCCAGGCGTTCATTTTTCCCCTGAATTTCTTGCAGTGTCACCTGCTGCACGGCCAAGACCATCTATGACTAGTAAATTTCTAAGTTTCAACGAAATTTTCCAATGTTTCGGATCGTTTGGATGGTATCAAATGTCACTTATCGTTATCGCACAACTGGCATCGGTTTTGCATTTTGTTAGCTATGTCGTCATTGTTCCAAGCCATGGTGACCGTTTGAGCGAAGACAAAAGCGATCATGTGAGTCCCATTTTTAACGATGGATACTACTTTATCATTCGCAGCATACCTATCATAGAAATTCGTTTCAGTAGTGGCGCAGATTAAATGTCTACCACATCAATGGTTCATGATCGAAAACCATTAAGTCACTGCAGCTACACTCACGACTGGTCACGTCACAATCGAACACTATGAAACTTTAGTGCCACAGTTTAACGTAGAATTAAAACTAAACCTTATCATAAATCGTGCTGTCAGTTTGCGCTAGAAACAAAACTGTAGCTAGAAAATTGGTAAGGCCATTAGAATACACGTGTTATTACGCTTGATTACATCGATTTCATTAACGTCCAGAGAAGAATAACATTAAATTACAAATGGATTGTTCGCATTTGTGATAATATAAAGTTTTATTTTCGTATGTGTACAAATTTGAAAAATTGTAAAATATGAAAATAGGAAATTTTCTCAATTTTTTCAACAATCGCTAACTTCTTACGTACTTCTTCAGGAAAAAGGTAACATTAGCAAATTAATGAATCCAAGTAGTAACAAATTTTGGAATGTTCTTACAGCAAAAAATATAATTGCGAACCTGGGAATTCAAATAGTCAGGAAACTTGGCATTTTAACTATCACATATTTAAAACACATGTAATTGAATTCGAGTGGAAGGTGCGAGCGAAGGGAGCGAGTGGAACGAGAATTTTCAATTTTGGCTCTGGAGGGGAGGTCGAGGAGGTCCTGTCTGTGTGTCTGTGTGTCTGGCGCACATGGATATCGATAACGGTTGGGCAGATTTTGATGCAAGATAGCTCATTCGAACCGCAATGGTCGATTTAGGTGTAGTGACGGAGCCCGATTTTTGATTTTTCCCCGTAGGAAAAGTTATGGGGCACAATCACGTCATTTTAGCCCCGGGCACCCCCTCCAGTTTTTTCAACTTTTCTCAATAAGTAAAAGAGGTATCCGCAAACTATCAGGCCTATTCCATGTAGCTTTGCCAGGGATTTCCAATGATATATAACAAGTTTTTCAACCACTTCCCAATCTGGAGTCTATAAGCTTATAGTTGGCGCCAAATTTCATATTTGGTGAAAAGTCGTGGGAAATGCACCTAAATGTGTGTTTTTTGTTGCTTTTAGTGTCTTATATGGGGTTTTCTGGGCAGATAAACTCATTGCAAGTGTTAAAAATATTGTTGGGCAAATATTTTTTACACTTCTGGTTCATATTTGGCATAAAAAAATGACGCTTTCGAAATTTTTAGTGACAATTCGTGGGAAAAGCACCTGAATGTGTGTTTATTGTTGGTTTTAGTATCGGATATAGGGTTTTCTGGGCCGACAAGCTCATTGCGAGTGTCAAGAATATTGTGTGGCAAATATTTTTCACACTTCTGCTTCATACTTGGTATGAAAAATGAGATTTTTCTCAAGTGTCGGTTTGAATTCTTTAACGTTCTTTTCACGGTCAATTTAGGGTTTTATTGAATTATTAAATTGTTAGTTCATTGTTTTTGTACTCATTGTATGATGTTTTGTCTACTGCATACGTTGGCTATCAAAAGAGGCGGGCGTAACTATGACTCATCACTCACGGTTTATATAATGCTGCACCTGCGTACTGTGTGTAGGCTTTGTTTGTGTGTGCTTTCTACAACAGACTTCGGGGGATTGTTCTCACCACTCGAATTCTGGTTTGCAAGCGAGCTTCACTAGTTAGGAAAATGAGGAACTTTGCATTTCGGAAGTGCGTATAAATTGACCATTCGAGCATCGTAATCTAACAATTCGAAATTGAGAAACTAGAAATCATAATCAAAAGATATCTAGGCTATATCAATAGATATCGAGGCTTGTAATTTGATAATTCAATAAAAATATAAACTGTAAGTCTCGAACTTTCCGAAACATACTAATTTTTAAGATAGATTTTTAAATAACAAAGTGCTCAGCAATGTTGGTTAAGCCGCAAAGGGAGCTTATAATTTAACTGGGTGTTTACCCAGGTTGCTACTAATACATGCCAAACAGAGGTTCATGGGGAGTACACCCCTGACGCCTTGGACATTTCCCGAAGCGCCGCGGGGGTCGCCAATGTTTTGTCACCACCCTCCCCTGACGACCTTCGTCTGAGGACCTCTATCTTCTCAGACAACCTCCCCCCACCCGCGGAACTCCTCTACTCCCTCCTTTGAAACCTCGGAGCGTAAGCACGTATGTTCCTACATATATTTTCTCCGGAATCACAAATCTCTCTATGCCGTGAGTATACAAAAATAAAATTAATAGCTTCTAGTGAAATCACATTCAAGCTCATTGCCATTGTATATTGAAGCTTAATAATTGAAGCATTAATACAATTACGCTACACCGTATTAACTCAATTTATTATGTAAATTTTTTACTAAGTTTCTTAAAAATTAGGTAACCGTATCTCAATGACTTACGTAGATAGTTTTCCAGTTGAATCTTAAACACATATATTACCAAAAAAATTTTAGCATATAAACTTCGGAACTCATAGACGGATTTAGGTAAAATTTCTTTTGTTAGATGTTAGAGACTTTTTTCATATATGGCTGTACTAATTTGTGTGCATCGCGGCTGGCTGTTCACCGGCTGTTAAACTATCCCAAGTTTTAGATTAATATCTCCAAAATATTGTGTTTATCGTATACGTGGTATGGGCATAGATATTCATAGGGGTGTACGGGGCTTACTCCACTGGAGCACTGGATCCACCATCGGCGCGACCCGGCGACCCCTGACAGCTGCTCAAACCCTCCTAACGGCGTCGCCGGGACCAAGAGAAGGAATAATGCGCTCAAGCCAATGCTAAAGTTAAAAGCCAACATTGATTTTTATTTTTGGTCTGTATCTTTTGGATAGAATTATCACAATACATGTATTGTTGTATTTCATGTTAAAAATACTGAGTACACTTCTACATCTCTTTACATATACGAAGGAACTTGACTTGAACCTTTTTAAAACAAATTCGGGTCTTTCAGGGGCTTAAATTTCAAAAAGGTTGCGCTGATTAAAGTCAAAGTTTCATGGTGCATGTGTCCCTAACTGACATTTAACCTAGTGATATTGGCATAAAAGTAATTTTGACAAAATTGTGGCGTGAGAGAAGATCACGTTAAATGACAATTTTCATTCCATAGCTTAGCTTCAGTAAATTTAGATCAAATTTTAGCAACATATGCGCGTCTGAGCTTCCCATTTTCGCTCTTATTTGATCCATTTACTGCTATAAAAGTTAAATTGAAATAGAATTATCAGGGTTTGCATTTTGATTTAAAATCTATCCACAAAACAACACACGGAAATGTTACATACGTTTTTGCATGAATAGCATTGTAAGATTCCGCCGCGTAAAAGCTAGTATGTGCCATTACCTTTTCGTTTTACATTATAAAGATACAAATAGTAACAATAACCGCTACCAATTGAAACCTTGCAAAAGCTACCGTAGAAAATTTTCTTGATCAGCTATGTTTTTCGGCGTTTCATAATTGTCTGGTGTTATACCGTTCGGTCAATTTATCTTTGGTACCCTACAGTTGTAAGATACTACAAAGTTTCTTTACACCAATTAAAGCATGATTATTTTAGGACTCTATTAATTATGTTGATTATTGATTTCCATGGAATTATTAATGTATACCATATTTGGACTAGTAATATAACAGAAACGAACTATCGGATAGCTCAATAGGTACAGTACGGCTTATGACTCGGCGCCGTAAATATCGCGCATTAACTATTTTTATGCTGTGGCTAATTTTGAGTTTGGCCAACTTTATTCATGTTTTTCTTTCTGTATTTGACTCTAGTTTTACTAGTATATCTCCGTTTAGCGATCAGATATCTCCGTTGGGCTGTGCACCTTTGTCAATCAGCAAGTGGGTGTCGTTATCGAACCTCAAGGCTTAGTGATCACGTCAGATCAAATCACCCATTTCCCATTAGTTTTATAACTGCCTATGAGGGAATGGGAACGTGGTCCAACCATTGCTGGAAGAAACGGTTGTCCATCACACGCTGAAGATGGCACTTGTCGCGCTCATTCTTGTAGAGTCGCAAACTGCACTGAATATCCCTAATTCCATCAGACCCTACGTTTGGAACTTGAATTCGGTCAAGCGTATCATGGAATATCGAACACCAATTATTATTCATTAATGGTGCATTCGTTTTGAGTCACGAACGAACAAGTGTGCGACTTAACTGGCAAACGATATAAACGGTTCGTAAGCCTAGTAGCTGCAGCCTCTGGGCTGTGTCTGGATTTCTTGGCGTAGATATGGCTTTTGCTAATGGTGTGCACATCCATAGTGTTAAACTGCAAGTGTGTGATTTAGAAAAGTAGATTAATCTATTAAGCATGTTTATTATTAATTTACATGAAATCATTAATGAATACCATATATCTACTAGCCATATAACAGAAATAAACTGATAACTCAGTAGGCCCAGTACAGCAGCTAGTAAGAAGGGTTGCCCCACTAGACGCCATAATATCGCGCCTTGATTCTCTTAATGCTACTTCTAGTTTTTGGATTAAAAACTAAGAAGTGTAATTGGCTTATTAAATATAAAGAATAATGCATAGGGTTTGAGTTTTTAACGAAGAAATTCATATATGCGTTCTTTGTACTTGCGCGCTAAACATGCGTGTTATCATGCTGTAACTAAACAGCTGCGACGAATGAGTTATTAATGCCGCAGCGAAACGTTGTTATGAAACAAATTGCTGTTAATATACCAATAAAAACGGACAGTTTTGATTTCTTGGAACACCAACCGTTGCTCTGAAATGAAACTTCAGAGCATGTTACAATCAAAACGTTGGGCGAATCCCAACGTAAGGCTAAATCATAAAACATCTTCTACAGTTAACCTAAAGCATATTCTAAGACTATAGAGGCAGTGCTTGTGATGCAGGCCTAAAGCTATGAAGCAAATATATATCTTTCTAAGCAAAGCATATTAGAGAAAGGATTGATTTGCAAAGAGTTCAACGAAACCACTGATCGCTTATACAAGTAATGTTTTGATTAAAATTCAATATTTTATAAGTTTTCGTTTTTAGAAGATTAACGATAAATTCATGGATTTAGAATTCTTGAAATGTGATGAATTAATAACAAGTTTAAATATGGCAGCTTTCTATTAACAATGCTGATGAAAAATAGTTGCTGTTTAGTTATCCATTGATAAAAAACAATCTGAATACATTCAAACAGAGTACAATGCCACAGGTTTTTGGACTTGCTTATATTAACGTCAAACCACTGACTTAGAATTTTAGAATATTAAAAACGTTACAGTGTACTTCACATGTATTCTGCCTTAGTGTAATTTCGGCCTATATTCAAAACAAAAATTTCGTATATATTTTAAACATTCTCTCTATTCCTTATATATTGTAGTGGTTTTGGAACTATTTCGGAAACAATTATATCAACGGAATCGCAGTTCTTGAAGACTTTAATATTCCGGTCAGCATTTGGACTGCTGCAAAGTTGTCGGGCATGATATGTGGATCGATTGCATTTGGGCATATGGCCGATGTAAAGGGACGCCGATATAGCTTTATACTCTCACAAGCGCTATTAATGGTAACGACAGTATTGCTCCTACTGTTTGGTCGCGGCGAACATATGCTGATATTGATAGAATTTTTCGGTATGTTAGCCTGTACGATAAGAGTAATTAGGGCAGCAACTTTGATTTTTGCAGAACTGACTGTGAACAATATGTTTTTAAAGACAACAAAATAGTCTGCACTATTCAACTGACGAGTCGGTTGCTCTTCCATAAAAATCTTATGTAAATGTGCCCATTTAGCTAACCGCCAGCCCAAACTAACTGTAGATGAAAAATATTTATTAAAAATGCCAACATTTCCACCAATTTAAAAATTTGCGAGCCGTTTATATGTATTTTTGAAGGAAGACACCATCGTTTAGTGGTGTTCGTCTGCATTAGTAAATCTCTCAGTCCAAGGCCATTTCCTTTAGGTTTTATACAAAAAGACGAAATGTTATCTGTTGCAAAGCGTGACAATATGTGGTTTAATAGCATTAGCCCGATGTCGTAACAATTTTATACGAGAAACCGCTACAGCTATAAATATAATACGTTTGATTTTGTATTTATCCCAATTTAGTTGGCTTCTTCACGTCTGGATCATCTTTATCACTATTTCTATGGTCAGCTGAGTGGACATCGTATAAACACAGTCTCGTTGCAAATGCAGGTTCATCGACTATTCCGGCATCGCTTCTATTTGCACTCGTTAGTGGGTACTTAGTCGTTCAGCAACGTGGTGTCACCATCGCTGCCTGCATTGCTGTATCTTTGGTTTTCTCGGCTGTTGCGATAATATTGGTAAACTTTGTCGGCGAAAGCCCAACCTGGTTGTTCAGTGTTGCGATTCGGTTCGATCGTGCATCCACTGTTCTTAACCAAATGATTCAAGTTAATAACGGTATGTTTTTATTGTTAAGTTTCATTGTCCAAACCGATTTTGTTGCGCGAAAACTTTATTTAAAAACAATTCATGTAGCTATACCTAGATTTGTTGCGCAACTGACTTTGGTATTACGCAGCTCGACCAACTAGCCTGTAGTTATAATGCAGCGTAAAATCAGTAAGGCGGGCAATAATTTTCGAATATTGGACATCAGCAAATTCGAATTGAAAGCGGCAATTCCGTTGCTTACAAATAACTTAATTATCGAACTCATATAAAAAATCTAAAGGGAAAATATATAACATATATGCAGAAAACATATATCCAATTTTCAGACTAGTTATGAATGGCTTCTGCAAATTGTAACGAAATAAAACACAAACACTCATAAGCATAAAAACCAATGTCACATAAACATAAAATATTATATCATTATTATACTACATTACCAAGACCAAGAGTTTACGATGATTTCTTGACAAGAGCATGACACTCTTCGTAATCACAATATAAACGCGTAGAGTATGACGCGATCCATTTCCATTTTACCACATGGTTCTGGGAAGTTACCCGCAAGTTACTTTCTTTGTGTGGAAGATCATGGTATCACGGACAGAAATTTGTTCTGACTTAACATTTTCCTCAAACCAACCCCCTCCCTAAAAGTAGGGGAGGAAAACATAAGTCCATGATACCAATACCCCTGCCCCAAAACCTAAGGGATGTAAGGTCGAAATAAATGTCCTCATGCCTCATACTTTTATATGGTGGTTTCTTGTCATACTCTTCTCTACAAATCACAATGATGGAGTCTCCCGTCGATGCGACGTATGAGATCACTGGTTGAACCAGTGCGTCTTCATATGTGAGATGAGACCAATCGTCGCCCCGCAGAGTCTCCCGCAGACTTGACAGGTGAATTGGGTCTCGACTATTGCTGATGACTGGGCTGTTGTTCCTCTCCTTGCGTCTCCTACGCCGCTGCGCTGCTTGCAGGATCCAGGTCTCTTCGAATTTCTTCATGCCTTCATGGCATTTCTGTCTCCACAAAGACCTGTCACTCGCCGCACTCTACCATCGTTAAGTGGAGATGTCTACTGCCTTGAGATGTGCCGCGAGGCTGTCACGATAGCGTTTTTGGTCGACCAACTTTCGTTGTTCCGGATGATCATTCAAAGTAAAAGACGACTTTCGGAATACGGTTCTCTGACATTCTAGCGACATGACCACACCAGCGCAGTTGATGCCTCATGATGGTAGTCTCCATAGTGGACATCTGACATCTTTGCAGCACCTCTGTATTCGGTATTATTTCTTGATAGCGAATGTGGGCAATGTGCCGCAGGCAGCGCATATGGAACTGCTCAAATTTGTGTATGTGCCGACAGTAAGTAGTCCAAAGTCCATGATTCACAGCCATTTACAAGTGTTGCAAGGACTACAGCCTTTTATAGACAGCAATTTTTGTTGTAAATTTGATGCCGTGCTCCTTCCACACACGAGATTCTAGAAATCACAATAAACTCTTCATTATACTAATACTAGCGTTGCAATAATATCATTACTAATTTAATAATGTTATAATTTACATGCTAAAATTTATAATTTTATTACTACATTAAATTTATATAACAAAATCTCACACAAACTTATAAATATTATCACGCTGTCGTTTATGGGTGGTCGGCAATTCCCGGAAGGACCGCAACGGGGCCAAATATTTTCATTTCATATTTATATTTACCTATTTCATTTTTATTTACGTATTTATACTTATAATTATATTATATGAATTATATTATATGAATACATGGATAATATATTAAAAAACCAACGTAAAAATGATGCTTCGATTTCAGTTATTTTTATGGTATCACAATCAGCTTCCAAAGAATCGAAAAAAACTTTTAAAATTAAGAAATACAAATTTACTGGTAAAAAATTTTAAATCTGATATAATATAGCTCCCAAACACACTACAGATACCTGTTTTCATATGTCTATTTTCAATTTATTTTTGCCAATTTTCATTGGATATATCCTTTCAGTTTATGTTGATCAATCAGTTTAATGGTATTTTAGTTTAACAATCTCTTCCATCTCCGACATGTAGCCTCGTTAGAACCGGCTTTTTCTGCACGAAATTTCTGTTATTCAAGAATGGTTTTGCAATTTAATGTAATTTCGCACTTTTTACTATATATTTCAGTTTGTTGATTCCTTATAGACAAACAAAAGTTTGGATTTCGCCTTAGTTAATGACCTCATGTAGATTTATCGAATCTTATATATATTTAACAGTGAAAAGAAAACTTGAAACTTCAGCAAACGCACTTGATTGAATCGAAAACGAAGTGCCAAAATCTTACCTCATAAGTGTACGGGTAGAGACGTTAATTTTTTCAACTAAAAACCACTTGAACGTCCGACTCTTTTCCTCAAAAAACAACCCTGGTACAATGTTGGATATGCAATTATCAAAAGATATCAATGACAAAATGGCATTCAGGACAAAAGTGTGGCGAGGTTAGTAGAGAAAGCAGTGCATGACTCCGAGTTTGGCCCATTAAGACCTTAACTACAGTTGTAAAAACCCAAAAATGTATTCAGTAAGATCACAACAATTTTTGTTCCAACTACCGCAAACTATTTTAAAATATATGAAATTCCAAGCACGGTTTCTGTGATACAATTAATGGTAGAAATCCTATGGTTGGTTTTTAAGTCAGCGTTGCTAAAGTTGCAATCCGTGTGGCTAACCCTAATTGCTAAAGCGTACAATGCAACGCAACGCGTAACGCGAGTTTGTCGTTTAGCCTGCGTTTGTGCATGAGTTTTTGTTCGTTCACTTTCTTAGTTTCCTTAAAAATAAGCGAGCAACACTTCCCAGATAGCGTAGTGATTCAAATTGATCCAGGTTCAATCTGCCGTTGAAGCAAAAGTTTGTTCAAAACAGCACGAAATAGACATTAGGTTGAGAATGAAAAGGTTAAACAAAGTTTAATAAGTTTAAATGAATTGTCACATCACGGCTGAGTAATAATTATTACAAAGAGCAATTTTAATTTATTATGCATTTTGGGATTTAACAAAAGGCGTGAAGGTTTTGTTAAATGGTAAAGAGGGTTGTAAAATATCACAATCTAAATCATAGGTGTCCAGAGTATATCAACTTATGTGACGTTCACGTTAGAATGTCCCCACCGTTTGGAACCTATGTACACCACACAGTGTCAGGCATACTGTCGACAACAGGGTGTCTTAGGCAACCCCATGTTTTTTATAATTTTTTCAAAGATAGTTAGCTAGGGGTACTACAACTTGTCGACTGTGTCAAGCAAACTGTGTCTTCTTGCAGTTTAATTGACAGTGTGCGGCATTTACTGAACTTTCATATAGAATAGATATCAATTTCGTGAATCTAAAAAGCTACACAGCACAGTTGACCAATGCGGAACTAAACTTAAAATGGCCCACCCCAATATCCTATTTTGTTTTTTTTGTAAAAAAATTGAGTTCCCGAATATTTTATAGTCGATCTAAAACGTTAGTTTTTCTTCGCGAACATTACATTTGTTCGCAAACAAAATATCGTCGAGTTTGAATTGACAAGGATATTGTTCGCGAGCACTTACTATGAGTAATAAAATCGTTTCGTTTATGATATTGTAGTTACATTAAATTTGTTAGAAAAAATGAGATGAATCCTATTTTGAACAAACAAAATGTTACTGAACTAGCATTGCCTGATTTCAAATCTATAAGTTTGAGCAAGCAATGAATTAAATCGAGTGTAGATGCTGTCGGTAGCGGCGAGGGCCAGGGAGCAACAACAAATTTTCCCCATATGCCAAATATTTCCTCATAATTTTTTTCATTTTCACAATTGCTATTAAAATTTTTGTAGTTTTGCTGATAATTGCTAAAATTTTTTGCATGTCGTCGGAACCCCTGAGATTCGCGGAGCCCCAATAAAGTCAAAAGAGGATTAGGAGGCCCCGGCACACAGCGGGATAACCCGGTTATTAACCTGTTGGCGCTCATGCAGAAGAAGTAAAATCAACTGTATTAAAATATTCCAGGAATTTTCCGATTTTTTCCCCGAAGTAGCAAGGTAACAAGTGATCAGACAACGAGTCTTGGGAAACAAATAATGGCAACGATCAATAGGCAGCAACAAGACGATAACGACGGCCGATATAATGGAGATAAAAGGGACAGCATTGCTAGCGTGGGATCACTCTGGTTGACCCCAAAATGTCTAGCTGCAATCCCATTAGAATATTCTACGGTCGAGCAACGAGACACAAGTGACGGCAACGATGAAATTGTCGGAGGATTTTCCAACAAAGTTTCTTCTCCCATAAAGGTTTTCCGCATTTTATTTCGAGGCGACAACGGTTTTCTCCGAACATCACTAGTCTTCATTGGGGTTGCGCTCTTGAGCGGCTTTTTTGGGTCGATTACTATTAATCAACTCCAGCGTGCGCTAAACAACGACATATCCGAACCATTATTGGGATCGACGCCAGTGAACGCCTACGGTGCCGCAGCCGTAACAGCCGCTTTGGCTATAGTCCATGTGATTATTGCACTAATTGCCCATTTCATTCTGTCAATAGAAATTGGACTACAGCTTGCAATTAGCTTCGCATACTGTGCTTTGAGTCTAACGCTCGTGCTAACCATAGCACATGGAGCAATTTTCTTTCAAGCTGCCGAAAGTTTCCGTGTCTACGGTGTTATGATGTGTGTCGCTTCGCTTGCTCCGCTAGTCATCTATTTGCGTCAGTATGTCTTCCTGGCTTATCCGACGTGTGTTCGCGGTCGAGCGTGCTCGATCCTTCTTGTTTTCTTCGTTTGTTGCGGTATTTTTATGTCATTTTCGGTTCGTGGAATTTTACAGAATAATGTCGATGGCAAGAGCTCTTTCGGTTGCATATTGGTTGCAGTATTTGCATGTACTGTTGCAGGGTTAATGACACATTTTGCATTACCTGAACCCCTACCAGGACCGAAACAAAAGGTCGTTCGTGAATTGAGTTCAATTACTATCGTTCATCAATCGCCAACCGCAAACGAACATACAGGTTCGCCGGAAAAAGACAGCACTATTACACCTGGATTTAATTCATTGCTTGCTCAAACTTATAGATTTGAAATCAGGCAATGCTAGTTCAGTAACATTTTGTTTGTTACGAAATAGGATTCATCTCATTTTTTCTCAACAAATTTAATGTAACTACAATATCATAAACGAAACGATTTATTACTCATAGTAAGTGCTCGCGAACAATATCCCTTGTCAATTCAAATTTTGCCGACGATATTTGCGAACAAATGTAATGTTCGCGAAGAAAAAATTAACGTTTAGATCGACTATAAAATATTTTCGGGAACTCAATTTTTTTACAAAAAAAACGAAATAGGATCCTTGGGGTGGCCATTTTTAAGTTTTCAGTTCACATTGAGTCAACTGTGCTGTAGCTTTTTTAGATTAGCAAAATTAATATCTATTCTATAAAACTCGTAAATGCACCGCGCTGTCAATTTGGACCCAGAGAACAGTTTGTTGGGCGCGCCGGGGTCAACAAGTTGTCGTACCCCTAACTAACTGTATTTGAAAAATTATAAAAAACATGAGTTGTGGGGCGCCTTGTCAAACAGTATGCCTGACACTATATCATAATTTCCAAACATGGGGACCTCTAACGTGAAAACCACGGTGAGTTCAGACTACTACAAACCTACTTGGTTCTAGATTGTGATATTTTAACCCTCTTTACAG
Organism: Trileptium ribeirensis; assembly: GCA_030248225.1. Taxonomy (NCBI): domain Eukaryota; kingdom Metazoa; phylum Nematoda; class Enoplea; order Enoplida; family Thoracostomopsidae; genus Trileptium; species Trileptium ribeirensis. The sequence goes on along the minus strand of JASANE010023769.1, from coordinate 151 downwards.
TTTAAAAAATTCTTCACGCCTTTTGTAAACTGCCAGATCAGTGTTGAAAAAGTCTCTTTTTGGTAATAATTATTCTCAGCCGTGATGTGACAATTCATTAAACTTATTAAACTTTGTTTAACCTTTTCATTCTCAACCTAATGAGCAATAC